>MVGT01002438.1:5937-27659 GCA_002174775.1 Macleaya cordata
TTATAAAATTTTATTTTATATTAGATTATATTAATATCTAATAAAAAAACTTGATTTTTTTTTTAAAAAAAAGGTAAAGCATATTACTTTACTTTTTTTTAATAATTAATTTATTATATTTATTATTAGTATTATTATAATGAATGGTTCCTTAAATTGGTTCCAAATTTTGTCCAAATCTTGGATTTTGGTCAAATATAATCCAGTTTATTCCAGACTTTGTACATATCTCGAGGCATACAATTTGAGTGTATCGCAGTACACTTCACATTCTGGGTGTTTTGGCGTTTGGGGGCGGAATTTGGTGTCTACAGTTTGCCCCTCTTTGCCAGAGGTTCTTGCAACCGAATGGCGAAGCTGTGACATCAATTTCTCGCTCCTGGGCACCAAAGAGGATGCAGGTCTTCTCCCACTCGGCTTTTGTCTGACACACTCTATTGGTGTCAAACAAATGTATCTTTCCGAGCTTTCTTTAAGGGTACACCTACTGGGTACTCTCTGCTGGTACTCAGTAACCAAGCAGTTCTCCAATTCCCTAGATACAATCCATTAGCATCTAGGAATCATCAACTAAGTACGCTTCGTTGGTACTTAATGATTCAAAGGGTCCCTGGTTTTCTTTTTAGACGCGCCTTGCTTGTATCTAAAGAGTGGTCAGCAAAATGGACACACTTCATTGGTGTCCAATTGCTAGGTGTTTTTGAAAACATTTATTATTATTATTATTATTATTATTATTATTATTATTATTATTATTATTATTATTATTTTTATTTTTTTTACCTTTGCTCTCGGGTACCGCTCATTTTTTACTTCTTCAATCTCTATTCAGCTTCCTTTGGCGACTTGATCTTCTTTTTTTGATGACAAGTGAAGTGTTTATGCTTTAAAGGTTCCCACTACCTGACTAGCTTCTTTGCTAGCCGATCGTAAGTTTTTATATCTCCGAACAAATTATCCCCGCTTCTTCTGTACCTATCTTCGATTCCTGCATATATGAAGACTAGTTCATTTATGTTATTTAATTTTGCTTGTCTTTTGAGAATTTTGTCTCAGATGCCTAACTATAATCATACATAGCATAATTTTAGTATCCTAGGTTTGTCCTCATAGACTCCTCGCGAGACAAGGTTTTCGAAAACAAAATAGTTTTTTTTTTCAAATTTTTCTTTTTTGAAAAACAAAATATTTTTTTATGGTATTGGAGAAAATGAAATAAATTTTTTTTATAAAACAACAATAGTGCTTAACCCATTTATCTGCCGACGATGAAAAACTTGGATAACTAGATTTACGAGAGTAGGTCGTAGTCTTCTTAGGTTGAATCTCCTTGTTCTACCCGTTTCTTGACAAACTTCACTTCATCTAGTTGAATCATTTCTAGCTCGTCCAGAGATTAAGAAATATTTTGACTTTGCCACCTTTGAGCATATGCTTATCCTTTTACTTGTAGCCAGTCTGCAATCCATTCCTTCTTTGGGAGGTAGTACTTCGAAACTCAAAAATATCGATCAATTTTCCCAAGTCTTGATTTTTCTTACTACGTTTTTTTTTTCTGAGAGGAACTGCCTTCCCCCTCTACTAAGGCTCATGTTGCTCACAGAACTCCTAAGGGTCTTTAGGTTGTAATGTGGCTTAGGTCAAGGTAGAAAGAAATGGTAAAAGGCTCAAATTTGGACATTTGGATCTTTTTATTTTTACCCTCTTCTTTATGTACTTGGGGATTTTAAAACTTTATTGTTCCATAGACATATATTTTTTTTTTGTTTTTTTTTTGCCCCTAGTTTGGTGTGGGATTTATTTACATACTAAAGGGTATATATATATATTTGGATTTTTTTTGGGAGAGGGTGGTCATTTTTTAAGTATTAAAAAAAGGGGGCCAAGCTCGAAAGTGTTTTCTAGTGGATATAAGCTTTCACAGGGTCATTTCTGGGATTTTGAATTCGGCCAAGAATTGCCCCTAGTTTTGAGTCACTGTCGGCTTCATTTGCCCTAGTTTAGGAGTTAGGCAGTTCTCTCAAGCGTAGTATCTCTTGAGTTGATCAATATTTGTGGGTCTCTGATGCTCAACTCCGTCGAGATTTATAAGTTGGACTTCCATACCTGAGAAGATCTTTTTGATGATATACGGGCCCTCCCAGTTCGGTTTGAATTTGCCCCTCAGGTCGGTGTGTAGGACTGGCATGATCTCCTTAAGTACCAGATCTCCTTCTCTGAGGTCCCTCGGGCGAACCTTCTTGTTGAAAGCGTGAGCAATCCTTTACTGATAGGCTTGAGAGTGGCAAGCTGCTTTTTCTCTCTTTTTATCAATGAAGTTCAGCTCTTCTACCCTGGATTGGATCCATTCTGCCTCATCTTCATTTCCCTCTTTCAGTCCTCTAAAAGTTGGAATTTCAACCTCGATTGGTAATACAGCTTCCATACCATAAACAAGTGAAATTGGAGTTGCTCCTGTTGTGTACGTATTGAATTTTGGTACGCCCATAATGCGTATGGCAACTTTTCACTCCAATCTTTATAGGTCTTAGTTATCTTTTTCAAGATTTTTACCAACGTCTTCTTGGCAGCTTCTACTGCTGCGTTTGTTTGAGGCCTATATGGAGATGAATTATGGTACTGAATTTTGTACTTTTCGAACAGCTGAGTGACTTTTGCTCCAACGAAGTTAGCACCATTATCAGTGATGACTTCATGAGGTACACCATATCTGCATATGATGTAGTTCTGAATGAATCTTGCTGTGGGATCTGACTTGATACTCTTACACGAGAATGCTTCGACCCATTTTGTGAAGTAATCAATAGCCACAATGATGAAAATATGACCATTGGAGGCCGATGGTATCAGTTTACCGATCATATCAATTCCCCATGTCGAAAATGGCCAGGGTGAAGACAGAGTGCGCAGTTGTGTCGGAGGCGTGTGCTTCAAATTGTCATATACTTGACACTCATGGCATTTTAGAACAAACTGGTGGCAGTCGGTGACCATGGTTGGCCAATGGTATCCATATCTGAGGATCTTTTTTGACAGCATTCGTCCGTTCATATGTGATCCACATACACCAGCATGAACTTCTTGGAGAATCTTCTGGGCTTGATCTTGGTTTACACATCTCAATAAAGTGCCATCTAGAGATTTTTCGAAAAGGAGTCCCCACATAGCACGAATTTGAAAGCCCATTCCCGAATCGACCTTCAGTCCCTCTTTGATGCTCCCTCAGGGTATTTTTGGCTTTCTAAATACCCCCTTACATCTTGATACCATGCAGTGAACTCGTCATCTTCTTCGAGTGGCTTTTGAACCTGGTAACAGGAAGCAGCTTAATTTTTCTGTATTACCTCAATAGGATGGATTGTTGCTCCATCTGGTGCGTTCAACCATAATGATAGTACTGCTAGAGCATTGGCACATTGGTTCTTACTCCTGTATATGTGATGGAACTCAATCTGGTCAAACTCCTTGACCAGCTCCTTAAGACAAGCATGGTAATGAGCTAGCTCATCGTGTTTTATTTTCCACTCTCCTTGGATCTAATTTATTATTAGAAGAGAATCACCATATACAAGAAACCTTTGCACTGAAATAGCCAGGGCTGCTCTCAATCCTGCTATGCACGCTTCATATTCCGCCCCATTATTTGTACACTCGAAATCCAGTCTGATGGCGATTGGAATTCTGATTCCGTCAGGGGATACCAAAATTGCTCCGACTCCCTTGCCAAGATTATTACTGGCTCCATCGAAAAACATCTCCTAAGATTTATCATTTTTCTCTTCGGACACGACATTGAGGATGTGTTCATCTGGAAACTCTGTTCTTACAAACCCTCCATTTGGCAGTGGATGGGCTGCAAGATGGTCAGCTAATGCTCTTCCTTAGATGGACTTTTGAGTAACATAAGTGATGTCGAATTCAGACAATAGTAGCTGCCACCTTGCAGTCCTTCCTAAAAGTTCTGGCTTTTCGAATAAGTACTTGATAGGGTCCATTCTGGAAAGCAGCAACACTGAGTGAGATAGCATATAATGTCGCAATTTCTGGGTAGCCTATATCAGTGCGAAACATGTCTTTTCTAGCGCAGAATAATTTTTTTCATATCCGAACAAAGTTTTGCTGATGTAGTAGATGGCTCTTTCCTTCCTACTTTCTTCGTGATACTGTCCCAACACCGCACCCATTGACGTGTCTGTTACAGTGATGTAAAGAATTAATGGTTTACCTGAGATTGGAGGAACCAAAACTGGTGGGCTCATCAAATATTTCTTGATTTTGTTGAATGCTTCTTGACAGTCATTATTCCAAACCTTTGGAGTGTCCTTTCTCAACAATTTGAAGATAGGCTCGCAGATTGGTATCAGCTGTGCGATGAATCTACTGATGTATTGAATCCTCCCCAGAAAACCACGAATCTCCATTTCATTTCTAGGCGACGGCATTTCGATGATTGCTTTCACCTTTGATGGGTCTACCTCGATGCCTCTGTGACTAACAATGAACCCTAGCAACTTCCCAGACTTTACACCAAATACACACTTATTTGGATTAAGTCGTAGCTTAAACTTTTGAAGACGCTGGAAGAGCTTTGTTAGGTTTTGGATGTGATCTTCTCTTCTTTCAGATTTTGCAATCAAGTCATCTACATACACTTCGATCTCTTTGTGCATCATATCATGGAAGATAGTGGTCATAGCCCTTTAGTAGGTAGCTCCTGCATTTTTTAGTCCAAAAGGCATTACCTAGTATCAATAGACTCCCCATGGTGTGATGAATGAGGTTTTTGCCATGTCTTCTTTTGCCATCTTGATCTGGTTATATCCTGAAAACCTGTCCATGAATGATAATAGGCCATGGCGGGCAGCATTATCAACCAATATGTCGATGTGTGGCAGTGGAAAATCATCCTTAGGGCTTGCTTTGTTGAGATTCATGTAATCAATACACATTCGGACCTTCCCATCTTTCATGGGCACTGGGACGATGTTGGCCAACCAATCTGTATAGTCGACTTGGACCAAGAACTTTGCGTCCAGCTGTTTTACGATTTCTTCTTTGATTTTGATAGTCCATTCTGGTCTTAGTCTTCTGAGTTTTTGCTTTACTGGCTTTACATCTGGATAAGTGGGTAACCGATGTACCACCATGTCAGTATCTAGCCCTGGCATATCTTCATAGGTCCATGCAAAATTTTCCTTATATTCTCTCAACAACTCGATCATAGCCTTTTTTTCTTCTCAGGACAAAGCAGTGCCGATTTTTACCATTTGAGGTTGGTCGTCAGAGCTTAGCTTTACCAATTCGACTTCTTCCTTGACAGACTGAGGCCTATCCTCGTGCTGGTCTAGCAACTGTTGGATCTCGTTTGGAATTTCTTCTTGTGCAAGATCCTCCAGTTGCTCTCCGGATTCCTCATCATCAGCATTTTCAGGGTCAAGTCCTAAAACCATTTCTTCAAAAATATTTTCATTCATTTTTACAAAGCCTTTTGAACTTTTTGTTTTTTTCATTTTTTTTATGGTTTTTCAAAATATTTAATTTTTTGGATTTTTTGAAAATAAAGGTACTTCTAAAGATACTACACAATGCACTGGGGCCCCGAATCTCCCTCCTCAGACGAGGGTGCCCCGTCTTCCAACTCTCTTACGACATTTTTTTTGGATGCTGGAAAATGCTTCCCCAGCTTTTGAACCTGCACCATGGTTAGCCTTTACAGGAATATCATGAATTGAATGTACAAGAAGGTGAGGTTTAAAGGTAGATTTCTCATGAATCATGCAAAATTGTTGCGTACCTGCAAGGCTTTTCTCCTCTACCTGTGCATCTTCATGTACTTGTTTCACATTCTTATTTCTGCGCGTAAGCGCCAAATTGTAAGCTTTAGCAGTTATACGCTTCTTTTCCCTGGGTTTCTTCACGAACCTCTTCTTTCGGTTCAACTTTACTGGATCTGAGACTGAAAGGCTCGACTCAGTGTTTCCAAGTGAGGACCGAACCAGTAGGTGAGGGTTAGAGACTGACTCCTCATAGACCACGCAAATGTAGACTTCTTCTTCCAGTTGTTTTTCGACTCCTACCTCAATTTCCTACCCTGGGACCTCTACTAAACCAACACTTTGAAATAAGTGACTTACTCCCTCGAGTAAGGTTTCATCCGCTGGTTCATCCTCGTGTGTTGGGACCACTTCATCTTTCCTTGTGAGTATAGGTTTCTAAAATTTGGTTGGACCTACGTTTGATTCACCTTTGCGGATGAACCACTCATGATATTTTGGTTGTTTTGTCCAGTCGATCCCATGTGAGACATATTGGTCCCCCTTGTTCTTGATTTGTGCTCGCCTGCTCTTTTCAGTGTTGAACTTTGTTATTTCTTCTTCCGTTAGCTGGTGCCCTAACCCGAAGGTTCCAACCTGCTCTTCTTTCTTGAGGCTTAGAGGTTCTGTCCTTCCATGAAGATTTCTTCTTAGTCCCATTCCTGGGAAAAAGTTTTGAGACCTCAAGACATATGCAATTATTCTATTTCCATGATTAAACCTGCTTGGTATTTTCTCCCACCTTGGTGGCCTCCTCGCAAATAAGTTGACCTCTTCTGTAAAGTTGCATAATTGTTTCTTAGGCTCGATCATTGGGACAATATTCTTGCCCTTTCGATTTGCAATTTCTTCGGCCTCGTCATTGTCTCCAAAGATGACCACCATTCGATCCTTGAAAGGAAACTTGACCTTTTGATGGAGAGTGGAAGCTACTGCTTTATGTTGGTGGAGCCACGACCATCCCAATAACATATTAAAGTTTGCCTCAATGTCCATTACAAGGAAATGCACCACTGTGTGTGTCGATCCTGTTAAGATTGACGTAGAAAATTCTCCTACAGCAGACTTCTTACCATTATCAAATCCTTTCACTGTTCTAACCATTGCATCTTCGAAAGACATATCGGCACCGCTTAAGCCCATGAGCTTTGCCATTTCCACTGTACAGATATTTACCCCATAACTGTTATCGATAAGTACCAGTGGTATTACCAAGTGGTTCCATCCAATCGTGATTTTTAACGCTCGGTTGTGCCTTGCCCCTTTACTTGGCAAATCTTCATCTGAGAATGATATTGTTGGCATGTTATGGATATGAGTTACTGTCGCCACTAACTCATTTGGGGTAATCACCGTAGGCACCTGGATAGAGTTTAGAGCTTCGAGCATCCACGTGAAGTATAACCTCCACCTACCCAGAATCACCAACACTATCCTCCACCCAAGTTGAATTATGTTTGTCAGGATGATGTAAACCAGACTCTACAAATGTAACATCCTTGCTGAACACAAACTTGTGGCTCTTTGGACACCACAGTTTATCACTTTTGATTCCATTCTTATAGCCCATAACCATTTTCTTCCATAATTGGTCTAGCTTACTTTCCCTGGCATAGAAATAAGCAAAACCCCTACATATATTAATGGAATCATAACCAACAAAATTATATAAACATAACTCAAAATATGTCCCTGACTCGATGGCTGTTAATGGTGATTTGTAGATGAGATAGCATGCTGGTTTAACTTCCATAGCCCAAAATTCTTTACTCAATATGCACCATTCTATCTCCATAACAGTCCGATCCATCCTTCCCGCTACCCCCTTCCTTTGAGATATTTCTTTCACCGTGAAACGCCTCACTATGCCTTTAATTTGACAATACTCCTTTATGGGAACATTCACCAATTTTCCTCTAATGACAGACCTAAGCCACCACCCTTTTCTTACCAGTCTAGGTCTTCATCATTGTCCCCAACTTGGATAAACTTCCAATGACTTCTCCCACCTTTATAACACACAACCATACTCTACTAAAAAAGTCGTCAATGAAAAAAAATCTCATACCTTCATAAAAAAGGCCTCCACACATCTAAATGGATGTAATCTAAAGTAATAAAACAATGGACATCATTGCCAAGTTTCATCTTATTCCAGTTTCCATAAACATAACGTTTACAAAACTCACCTTTGGTGATCTCTAACTTATTTAACAAGTCTTCCTTGATCTTCAGATCCAATCCCACCTCACTCACATGCCCCAGCTGCATATGACTCAACTTTCCAAGATTAGAAACTTCTTGTCTTCAGTTCCAACCACGTCTTCATCTCTATACTACCTGACAAATTTCCTTGTCTCTCACCTTGAATCACCAACCTGGAGTTCAGTTACCCACTTTTAGAACTCCCCCTTCGGCCACAAAACTGTAACCCTTGGATTCTAAAATGCCAATAACTTCAATCTTCTTCTTAGCTTTTCCCTTAACTCTAGGATTTTTCCCAGATACATACTCATTCCCCTTTATATATAAGCATACAACCTGAATGTCATCTATTGCATCACCTAAACTCATCTAATCAAAAGACCGCAATTTGCCTCTTCTAAAGAGATAGTTTCCTTTGATGCCAATAGACCTTGAATCAATAATTCAAACAATTATGGAAAGATAACATAATAGTAACATAGTATGATCATCATCACGTACTACTTCATCCACATTATATAATTCACAAATACCTTATAAAAATTATTAAAATGGTCATTCATAGCCGTACCTTCTTTGAACCAAAAATAATACATTTGTTTCTTTCGAAACAACCTACTTGATAGAGACTTCATTATGTACAAGTTCTATAACTTTGTCCATAACGACGTTGCCGATTCCTCATGCATCATGGTGTATGTGACCTCTCGTGCCAAACACAACCAAATAACACTATAAAACTGTAAATCAAATTATTCCTATTCATCGTTATTCATATCCGATGGTCTCCCATTCAAAGCCTTGTGTAAACTTTGATGAATCAGCGAATCTTTCACTTGGACCTGCCACAGCCCAAAGTTTGTCTTCCCGTGAAACTTCTCCACATCGAATCTCGTATTCAAAAAACTCTTGCAAATGTTGATGCCATCTCTCAACAAGATAGAATAACCCAAAATTCAAATCCTAGTTTGTTGAACAACAAACTAAATGGTTCCTTGGCTGAACCTGCTGATCTGATTCCAATTGGATTCCCCTAGTTGAACCAAAGCTCTGATACCAGTTTGTTAGGAATTTCGATGGTCTCAATCCAATCACACATGCATAATCTACGAGACGAATAAAATATTCAAAACAAGAACGAAAGAGCGAGAAACAAATAATCCACACACTACACAAGATATACATGGTTCAACAAGATTGCCTACATCCACGAGCAATAATGATCCTTTCCACTATATGAAAATAATGAAGAAAGAGTTACAAAAAACTTACCTTCAATGGCAGCAAACACTCCACAAGAGAAAACCTTACAACCCTTTCCAAGAAAAATCTTTGTCAGGACCTAACTCTCACAACCCTCTCTCTATGGTTGAATGTCATACGGCAACCCAAAAGCTCTACCTCTCTCTTGCTCTCTCACAAATTTACTCTCACTCACTTCTCTCTTTACCCTAAAAGACCCAAATATTCATAGGCCTACAAGAGTTCTCTACAAAATATGAAGATTTCCAAGTCCAATAGGACTCAAAATAGTAATTTTTGCAAGTTACAACCGCCTCTCGCAGTTTTCTCTCCAGCAGGTATCGATACCACTAGAGTCCCCTGATGTGCCTCCATTAAACTAGTATCGTTACCCCCAAACCCGGGTATTGATACTCAAGCTACCTGACAATTTTGCTTCAGCAGGTATCAATACCAAGGTCAACTGATCCCCATTCTTAATTTAGCCAAAACTTTACATCCACCACATCCACAACCATCACCACCACAACACAGCCACTATCACCACCACCGCATATCCACTACCTCCACAACCATCACCACCATAACATAACCACCATCACCACCACTGCACATCTACCACCTCCACAACTATCACTACCACCGTACAACCACCATCGGTTAGATCTGAATTTTCTAGTTTCTACCGTTGTTTCCTTTAAAAAAAAGAAGAAAGAACGACATCATAATGCAGAAAGGAGACTTATTTTGTTGATTTGAAACGAAAAAGTTGGATTTCAAAACTATTCTTTTTTTTTCCTTCACGAACTAATAATCGACATTGTAAGTCCATTTTTCCTAGTCAAAAAGGCATCACGAAGCCAAAATATTAAACCTAAATCAGCAAGGTACTACCAAATCGAATTTTCATAAAAATATATTAGAAATCCAAATCTGCAGGTGGGTGCCGATTTTGGTATGCAAAACCGATTTTGGCATGCAACATCAGACTGGTAATGAATAATAGCTTAACACACTACTTTTTAACATCAATTATTCAATTCATAATCTATATAAATATTATTTTAATAAGTGTTCAAACAACGTTGAACATCAACAGTTATAAGTATACTTTTATCAAGAAAAGCATTAGTTTTTAAGTGGTCTAATTTTTTTAATTTTTCATCATTTCTTAATTTTTTATAAGCATACTTATATCAAGAAAAGTGAATGGCTTTTGTATCCTAAGTTTTATAAAACTTTAAACTTTTATTGAAAAAAGTGAATGGCTTTTGAATGGCATTAGGCCTAAATCGGCATCTAACTGCCGATTTTGGAGATCAAACTCGGCACCACACTACCGATTTAAGAGACCAAAATCGGCAACTAACTGCAGATTTGGATTTCTAACATATTTTCATGAAAAATTTAATTCGGTGGTACCTTGCCGATTTAGGTTTAATATTTCGAAGTCATGATCCCATTTTTGGCTAAGAAAAACACTTACAGTGCCGATTATTTATGTGTAAAAAAAATAGTTTCGAAATTTAATTTTTTTCATTTCAAATCAACAAAATATGTCTCCTTTCGATATTGTGATGCCGTTTTTTTTCTTTTTTTTTTTAAAGGAAACAATGGTGGAAGCCAAAAAAGTTAGATCTAACCAGCTTTTTTACCTCTCTTTCTCTTTCAAATTTCTGGTGTGGTGATGAAGATGGTGGCAGTAGTGAAGTGGTGGTTGTGGAGGTGGTAGTGATGATGATAGGAAGGGCAGCGGTGATTAGGTGGTGGCCGGTAGTGAGATTGTGGTGGTGGGGTGGTTTATGGTGGTCAAACCGTTTTGACCAAGAGGGGGTACCAATAAGATTGGGAACCGCCAATAAGATTATACACATTTTGGGAGGTGCCTATAGAGGGAGCCTGCCAATAAATTTATGGGGCCTGCGTATAAAATCACTTTTTTTTAAAGTTGGGATCCTAAACGATATCATCTTCCAATTAGCTTCTCACAGTAGAAAATGAGAAATTCTACTACAACACCTTAACCAAAGCCCAACGAGGCCCAAGTCGACCATTAGAACTTTGGGAATTTTATTTTGGGTGCATGACCCCTTGGTGGCGAGCTCTGGATCACTAACATGTGTTCCAACTCCAATCACCAACAAAAATTTAAGAAGGAATTTAGATTCACATAATTTGATTTTTTTTTGATAAATGGTTAAACCTCAATTAATTTATTAATGACAAAAACTCACATACAACACGAGAAAAAAATACATCAAAGGGTACAACAGAAATAAATAGAGCACAAGAAAAAATCTAAAAAAATTCGGAGATAATGGTATACGGCGAAACGCCCGACCAATTTGATCGATTTGCTTCCTAAAGAAGAGGTTCTCCCATATAGATAGAGGGGAGAGATGAGTCCAACACCATATGCACATAAAACAAAGGAAAAAACTCGATCCGTCGAAGAAAAGTCTGGTAACTATCGATCTGGTCTGTCAAAATACTAGATCTGAGCATAATCAGAGTAGATCTGAAGCCTGAAGGGAATTGCTAGCTGACTTTATTGTTGATGGTGTTTGGTATATTCCAAACTCACTTCTCTTGATTGATGCAGGGCTTTTTTCTGAGATTAGGAATATTAAGCTTCAGACAGATGGGGTTCATGACAGTCCTGCTTGGGCTCACTTCGCTGATGGCAACCTTTCTTTCAAGTATGCCTTTGATTTCATCAAACCTCGTGGTACTACTCTACGTTGATTCAAAAAAATCTGGGTTAATTTTGTCCCCCCACGTCGATCTTGGTTGCTATGGAAAATCATTCACGACAGGCTAGCTACGGATAATCGTCTTTGTCAAGCGGGCATCATAATTACATCTTGCTGCTCTCTCTGTAATTATCCTTCAACTATGGAATCAACCCAGCACCTGTTCTTTGAATGCTTCTATGCAACTGCCGTGTGGAATTAGATTGGATACATCTTCAATGTTAAGATTAGATATGACAACCCGGAGAGTCTTCTCTCTACTACCTCTAGGGTGTCAACAAGTACTTAGGTTAAAGACCTGTTAGGCAGCTATCATCAATAGTTTTTGGATAATTATGTGGAGTCAAAATAAAATTCGATTTGAAGAAAAGTGGGTTCCGATACCTCAAGCAATCAAGATTATTACACAGCTGACTTCAGATTCGGGTAAGATCTCTCGTGGCCACATAAACAACTCTATTGTTGCCCTCTCAATTCTGCATTACTTTGGGGTTACAATAAGACCTCGAAAGGCTCCTCGTTTTGATGAAGTTTATTAGCACCCTCCTCTTAACGGTTGATCAAGGTCAATACAGATGGTTGTTCTCTTGGAAACCCTGGCATAGCAGGGAGTGGCGGTATTCTTCGTGATCACCATGGTCGCTCGATAGGATGTTTCTCAAATAATTTGGGCATTAAGACCTCTATTTTTGCTTAATTCCACGCAGCAATCTGTGCTATTGAGATCACGCTGGATCAAGGTTGGGTTCAAATTTGGCATGAATGTGATCCATTACTAGTCGTGATGGCTTTTGAAGGTAAGTTTAGCGTTCCATGGCGACTTAGAAGCAGATGGGAAATCAATATTGATCGCCTTTCAAGGATTAAATTCAGATTCTCCCATATATTTAGAGAAGGAAATCAATGTGCTGATGCACTGTCGAAAATGGGCGCTACATACCAGGGTTTTTTTGGTGGATAACAACTCCGGATTTCATCTATGGACCAATGGGACGTGATATTTTAGGGCTTCCATTCTATAGATTTAACTAGAGACATACTTGCTCTGGTTGTGCTTTGTGGCTTTTGTGCTTAAATTTTGTATTAATCTTGTTTGGGGTAAGGCTTTCTACGTCCCCCTCTTGGCGATGTAACTTTTCTCTTTTTTAAATATTTTGCTCCATGTAAGCTTTGGAAAAAAAAGAGTAGATCTAAAGCACACATAAAGAAAAGGAATATTATTAAGAGAAATTCGCCAAAAAGGTGAGCGAAAGACACCATGAAAATGTGCAAAATTCGCCAATAGTAAGCAAGACAAAAAAAAGGGTGAAAATGGTAGATTTCTTTCGCCGGAGCTCAATAGCTCTCTCTGTTTCGCTCTCTACTCTCCCTATATTATCAAAGTAGTTTTACAATATTTGATTACATAAAAGTGGCTTACTATATAAAAATGGTTCTTTGATTGGCATACCAAGTATTTGTCAGACAAGTTTTTGACATCGTGTTAGCTTATTATGTAAGTCACCCACTCGTGCTACATGTACCGAAAGTATAAACTGTTTTCAAAATCAAGCAGATCTATAAGTTCACAAATCAAGAGGATCTCTGCAATTGACAAATCCATTGTTGGTTTAAAATTCTTTCGGTTAAACATTCGGTTAAAATGTCATTTTTGCTACACATAGCATTTTATTTAAGTGACACATGGATTACAAATGACTTTTGAGGTCGGTCTATCCTTTAAATATCACATCAATATTTCTAGTTTTTTATTTTGAATAGGGAAACTCCAAATTATTTTTTGATCCTGAAACTTTTAACCCTACCGGCAAAATTGAAATGGAAATGCAGAAATCTTGGAGAAATTTTTACACTTTCTTTCAGATAATGAAAATGAAGGATCCATTGAAAGTGCTCTAAAACATCATGTTTATCGTTAAATTCCAACTAAGTTTTGACAATACTCAAAGTTTTTTAAGGAAGGTGATATTTTTATCAACGTTTGGTTAAAGACCCTTGCATGGAAAAGGTTAAGATGCAGGACATCCAACCTTTTCTTTTGGTTTTAAGGATATAGGGTTAAAAACCACATGTGTGGGAAGAGAAATGACGAAAAAACCCATCCAACAAAAAAAAGAATAGAAAGAAAGAAAAAGAAGTTTCTTCTCCGTCTCTGTCGACGGATCTGTAACTCTTCTCCGTCACTGTCGCCGGAACTGCAACTCTACCAGTCGCTGTCGCCAGAACTATAACTCTACCAGTCGCCATCGTCGGATCTGCAACTCTACTAGTCGCCGTCGTCAG
This sequence comes from Macleaya cordata, assembly GCA_002174775.1. Taxonomy (NCBI): domain Eukaryota; kingdom Viridiplantae; phylum Streptophyta; class Magnoliopsida; order Ranunculales; family Papaveraceae; genus Macleaya; species Macleaya cordata. Next base: position 20,234 of record MVGT01002438.1, read on the forward strand.
ATCTGCGACTCTACCAGTCCACCTTCATCTCCTTCATCAAACTTCTACCTGATTTTCAAAAAATCAAATCTGCAACTTTTCTCCATCACTGATATTACAGTCTCAATCTCTCTTTCTTAGCATCATTGACCATTAGTATTCAAATTTCGATGGAGATGATTTCAGTATTGATTAACACACATTGAAATCCTATAGGAAGAGGGTTTCAGTGTACTATATTGGTTGGGACACATTTAAACTCATTCAACTTCTTAGACCTTGATTAACAGGTACTGAAACCTTCTAGCTATAGGGTTTCAGTATTCGTACTCATTAAAATTCTTAGATATTGAGTGAGAGGCTTTCAGTGTACTGTATTGGTTGCAAGGACACTCGTTGCATATACTGAAATCCTCTACTGAGGGGGTTTCAGTGCACTATATTGGTTAGGACACAACTGCACACACTGAAACTCTCTTCCTAAAGGGTTTCAATGTTTGTTACTAGAGGGTTTCAGTGTACTATATTGATGAGAAATACAATCGCACACACTGAAACCCTCTTCATAAAGGGTTTCAGCATTTGTTTAGACTCATTCTACATCTTAGATCTTGATTAACACACTGAAACTCTGTAGTGAGAGGGTTTCAGTGCACTGTATCGATGAGGGACACAATTGCACACACTGAAACCCTCTTCCTAAAGGGTTTTAGTGTTTGTTTAGACTCATTCTACATCATAGACCTTGACTAACACACACTGAAACCCTCTAGTGAGAGGGTTTTAGTGCACTGTATTGGTTGGGACATAATTGCACACACTGAAACTCTCTTCCCATAGAGTTTTAGTATTTGGTTAGACTCATTCTACATCTTAGATCTTGATTAACACACACTGAAACCATGTAGTGAGAGAATTTCAGTGCATTGTATTGATGAGGGACACAATTAGACTCATTCCACATCTTAGACCTTGATTAACACACGCTGAAACCCTCTGTTTCAGTACACTGTATTAGTATTTGTTTATCCTAGAGGGTTTCAGTGTTTTGTAAAAGTTGAAACACTATTGAAGAGGGTTTCAGTGTTTGTTTAAAGTATTGAACTCATCAAATAGTGCATCAAAGACACTGAAACCCTCTTCGTAGAGGGTTTCAGTGCTGCGTAAAGGTTAAAAAACTAACGAATGAAGCCCAAAAAAAACAAAAACGAAGAAGAAGAAGACGAAGACAAAGAAGACGAAGACGAAGAAGAAAAAGAAGAAGACACACTGTATGTAAGATCTGAACTTCTTAGAGTTTTTGAAAAAGTCGAAGCTTTTGAATCGAAGCCTTAATGGTGATTTGAGATAAAAACCCAAACTAGAAACCCTAACTGAACATAGATCTAATCTTCTAATCTCCTAAAGCTTCGACTAAGGTACAGATTCGACAAAGAATATGATCCAAAGGGAGCAAACACTAAAGTTTTGGGCAAATTTGACGAAGAACGAGATACAGTAAAAAAAATGAAAAGGATAGGGGCAAAAAAGGAAAATAAAAATAAAATTTATCCTTTAAACAAAACTATAAGGGTTAAAAACATAAAATACACATGTGTGAAGGGCTTAAACCCAACCTAAAAAGGTTGGTGGGCTAAAAATAAGAAAGAACATGAAATTGGGCCTTCCGCCCAATTTCCCCTATTTTTATTTATTTCTTATTTAGAATGATTTACACGATGAGGAAATCATCACTATGTACAATCACAGTAGTTTGTTAGGTTTATAGAACCGACAAACTATTTTATAAAATCTGTATTGTTTGTTTCACGTAACTAATAAAGATAATTAGGACGCATTGTCCTAAAACTCATTTCTACAAGTTTGGGATTTATTGTATCCCAATTAGGAATAAAATACTATCTAATTGTTTTTATATAGATGAATTAAAGAATATCCACATTTAGCTGGCTTCGTGGCCAAACATTTCTTCTCTAGATTCGCATCGCACAAATCTCAAAGAAAAGAGATATTTTGCCGATGCCCCCCATTTCATAATCCTAATTCATAAAACCCCCCAGTTTTGTTCATAATTGATTTAGCCCCCCGTTTTTGACGATTCCGTAAAAAAGGACGTTAAGCACCCACTGAGAAGTTCCCTCTGAACTTTAAATTTTCAAAAATGGAAAAGTATAATAGCTTGGGCTGCCCAAAAGCTCACCTCACACTTTACATGGGATATATTAAACCAATGGGTATTGGTGATGAACTATTAGCACATCTCTTTCAGAGGAACCTCACCTGTCTCGCTCTAAAATGGCTAATAGACATCAACCAAAGCATGATACCAAATTGGATAGCATTAACCGATGTTTTCATGAAGCAGTTCACTTAAGGTTTAGACTTGATGGTCACTAGAAGACAACTAGATGCTCTGACATAGGGAAATAGCGAATCCTTCATCAATTTCATTGCAAGGTGGAAAGCCAAATGCAAATAGATTATCGATCGACCTTCAGAAGAGGAACAAATCACTATCATACTAAAAAAATGTCAATCTAGAGTATAGCTGGCCACTGAATCTAGTAGCACACAAGTAATTGTCCAAGCTAGTACAATTAGGTACGTAAATCAAGGATGCCATAAAAAACAGGGTAAAAGCCGCAGCCAATGCCACTGGAGATGGTAGGTATAAAAGACAGGGAGATGACCAAGTCGACTACATCGATATTCCCCAGTCTTAGTACATTTGAGCCAACAATTAAACCAGGGTACAGAATCGGCCGCCAGCATCGAATCAGAATCAATATCAAGCAAAGAAGTAGTTTCAGCCAAGGGAGTACTTCAAGTTACCCCATACACTGACCGAACTACTTCCTGAACTGATTGACGCAGGACTGATCTAGCTCAAAAAAACAGAACCACTCGTGAAACCATTTCCCGGGTGGTACAATCCAAATGAACATTGTGACTTTCACCAAGTTGAAGGGCATGCTACGGACACATGCAAATTACTTAAGAATTTGGTCTAAAATTTGTTAGGAAATAACAGAATTAATATTCTGGGAGTACATGTGCCCAACAGGAAGCCAAACATCGACAAAAGTCCCTTTCCATTGCATCCAGCTAATGGTAATCAAAATATCCATTACATCGAATGCAAGGAAATGTCAGATCCTGTAAGGTTCATCCAGAACCAGCATAGCAACATACATGAGGTAGGAAAGCCAAGTCAGCAAGAACTTGTCATTCTAGATCCAACCGACAGCAATACTGAAGATAAACATCTTCCATGATGAGATTATGGTTTGCATGGTTCTTCTCGAGCCCTACTCTGATCCCTCGATTTTATTATGTCCATCAAATAGATATTTCTCTGTCAGTATTAACGTCACTGTAGGAACACTTGTCGGCGCCACTCCAGCCAGTCACCAAGAATCATCGACCTGAAAATAGCGGTAGATGGACTACCCTCGTGTAAGGAGGGAATGTCGACATCCCCTGAGCATTGTATAGTTGCATTTTCATCTTCTATATTTTCTAAAAAATAAAAAAAATTAAAAAACATTACAAAATACAAAAAGATTTCAGAAATCTTCTGAAAAATAAAAAACTCCTGAAAGCACAGTTTTGGATCTAACTCCCAATGACAGGGAAGATGCAGTATTCGAAAATGATTATGAGGAAATCATTCCAAATGAAATCCTTAAATCGCTGGACCAACTATAGGATAGGCCTCAGCCAGTTGAAGAAGAAGTCAAGGTTGTGAACCTAAGCACGGAAGACAAGCCTCGAACAGTCAAAATTGAGACTTCTTTATCCTTGGATAAAAGAAGGGCAATGATTGAACTGCTGTCAGAGTATGAAGACATCTTTGCCTGGTCTTATGAAAACATGCTTGGGCTTGAAACTAGCATTGTAGAGCACCACTTGCCAATATATCCGGATGCTAAGCCAGCCCAGCAAAAGCTCCGCAGAATAAGGCCAGAATGGGCAATCAAGATCAAAGAAGAAATTACGAAGCAGCTCAACGTTCAGTTTCTAGTCTTCATCAAATACTCAAATTGGTTAGCCAACATAGTCCCTGTACCAAAAAAAAATGGAAAGGTCCAAATGTGCATCGACTACAGAAATCTGAATAAAGCAAGTCCTAAGTACAATGTCACTCCCAGGCCTATCAGCAGAGAATCATCTGAAGCTTCAACAAGAAGGTTCGCCTGAGACTGTTCAAATAGGGTGACCTTGTACTCAATGAAGTCTGTCCAATCTTGCACGAAGACCCCAGGGGAAAGTTCAGGTTGAATTGGGAAGGATCGTACATCATCAAAAAGATTCTTTCAGGCATAGCAATATACCTGTAACGACCCAAAATAATTTAGTTGACCAGTCAATGTTAAGTCGAGTCTAGCCCAACAATTTGACCGTGGAATTAATTAATTATTAAAATAATTAAGGTTAGTGTTAAAATAATTAAGTCTAGAATTAAATAATGAGATTTTTACCGGAGGAATATTTGAAGAATCTAACTATATGATTGGATAGATCTCAAAAAGTTATTAAATTTCGACTACTCATGCGCGAAAATCGGACATTGAATGAGGCTGATATGAAGTCCGCATTGCGTGTTTGAATACAATGAAAAGTTTGACGCGATTTTGACCAGTCTTTATGAGTCCATGGGTTTTAGAGATAACGAATAGGACCAACGACCCAGATCGCTACCGAACTCGCAGATCTATGTCGATTTGGGTTGTGGATAACCCATAAACCCATCTTTATTTATGGTGTATACACAAATTATCCATGTGTTTATACAACAAAACATTTCTCTTATATTTATCTCCTAATTAAATGAATTGAAACCTTATTTTACTTCCACCTCTTATTACTTACGGTTTGAAAACCAGAGAAGAGAAATAGATAGAATTAGAGATGGAGAGAAATCAGTAGAGAGTGAGATTTAGAGAGAGACAGTGGAGAGGAAAGGAAGAAGAAGGAGAAGAAGGAAGAGAAGAAGGGAAAGAAAGAGAAAAAGAAAGGAAGAAGGAGAGAGACAGCAGAGATTGAGAGAGAGAGAGAGACATGAGAAAAAGAAAAAGAAGAAGAAGAAGAAGATGGCGATGATGATGGGGAGGTCGTAGTGAATCTTGAAATTTGTTGATTGAGGTATGAAATTGAAATCCTAGCTCTTCTTTTACTTTAAATCAGTTGTTTTTATGTTGTTTCTCTTTAGTTTTCAATTTTAGAGTTGATTTTGTTATAGTTTAAGGTTTGATTCAACCTCTCAAACCCTTGTTTGATGAAATTGATGATTGGAAGGTTTGATTTTAATCCAAATTTACTGTTTTGGATTAGATTGTAGGATTTGGATGTCTAAATCAGTTGAAGATGAGTTTTCTATTTGATCTTGTGGTTAAGGTAAGAAATCCAACCATTAATTCCTTGTTCAAGTTGACATGATGATACTGAGTTAGGTTTTTGTGTAGAAAAATATGTAATTTAATGTTGGAGAGTATTTTGATGATGTAAAATAAGGGTTTTTTTATTGAAAACGAAAATTAGAGTAGTTAAGAGTTGAATCCCAAACCCTTAATTTAGTAATTAGAGAAACTGTTACGAACTCCAAACTAAAAAGAAATAAAATAAAAATAAATAAAAATAAATAGGATAATTGGATTAATTCGAGGAAATCCAAACCTCCATTTGATTACTTCGAGTGTAATCTTACTCCCAATAACACATCAGTGTTCCAAACAAATATTCTTCTTCTCTTTCTTTATTTATCTTTTAACCCTTTAAATAGAGTTGTGAAATACTACACCACTTCCCACGTATAAAGAGTAGCACCAAAATAGGTGCAAGACTCCCACTACTAACAAACTACTACTTGACTAAATCAACTATTATCCCTAAAAAATAGCAACTACTGACACTACACAGTTACACTTTAAAAATAAAACTAACTAATTCTAATTTCTACAATAATTAAATAAATACAAAAGTAATATTAAAATTAGTCACATAACAAACCATCCCCCTTAAAAACAACCTTGTCCTCAAGGTTGTGCTTACACATTTCGATTTTTTGATTCGACTACGAACCTTTCCAACATAATTGCTGCACCAAAATTTCTCCAAAAAATAATTTTTCAACACACCTATAATGTGCAAGAAAAACACCAACTGAATGCTGTAATATTTTTGCGTGCTCATAATTGTGACTTTTTCCTCTTCATCGTGCTCCATAAAAATTGGAAAGAAATCTACAAGATCATAGGATACTAGACTTTTGATTTTTGTTCGTACAGTTTCCTCCTTTTCTTCTCTCATAGATTCATTGTACGCTGCAAGGGCTTAAGATTTAGCCAAAAAGTTCTCAATTTTCTCCTGCAACTTTTTTACCAACCTAATCAAATCTTCTGCATCTTCTTTGCACAAACTCACCATTTTTTTTGTGATGAAGATCCACTGACGATTGCCACAATCTGAAGATCGACAGCTCTGATACCAATGTTACGAACTCCAAACTAAAAAGAAATAAAATAAAAATAAATAAAAATAAATAGGATAATTAAATTAATTTGAAGAAATCCAAACCTCCATTTGATTACTTCGAGTGTAATCTTACTCCCAATAACACATCAGTGTTCCAAACAAATATTCTTCTTCTCTTTCTTTATTTATCTTTTAACCCTTTAAATAGAGTTGTGAAATACTACACCACTTCCCACGTATAAAGAGTAGCACCAAAATAGGTGCAAGACTCCCACTACTAACAAACTGCTACTTGACTAAATCAACTATTATCCCTAAAAAATAGCAACTACTTACACTACATAGTTACACTTTAAAAATAAAACTAACTAATTCTAATTTCTACAATAATTAAATAAATACAAAAGTAATATTAAAATTAGTCACATAACAAACCATCCCCCTTAAAAACAACCTTGTCCTCAAGGTTGTGCTTACACATTTCGATTTTTTGATTTGACCACGAACCTTTCCAACATAATTGCTGCACCAAAATTTCTCCAAAAAATAATTTTTCAACACACCTATAATGTGCAAGAAAAACACCAACTGAATGCTGTAATATTTTTGCGTGCTCATAATTGTAACTTTTTCCTCTTCATCGTGCTCCATAAAAATTGGAAAGAAATCGACAAGATCATAGGATACTAGACTTTTGATTTTTGTTCGTACCGTTTCCTCCTTTTCTTCTCTCATAGATTCATTGTACGCAGCAAGGGCTTGAGATTTAGCCAAAAAGTTCTCAATTTTCTCCTGCAACTTTTTTACCAACCTAATCAACTCTTCTGCATCTTCTTTGCACAAACTCACCATTTTTTTTGTAATGAAGATCCACTGATGATTGCCACAATCTGAAGATCGACAGCTCTGATACCAATGTTACGAACTCCAAACTAAAAAGAAATAAAATAAAAATAAATAAAAATAAATAGGA
>MVGT01002437.1:13871-27660 GCA_002174775.1 Macleaya cordata
GATTAGACCTTTCAAACCCTTAATTGATGAAATTGATAATTGGGAAGGTTGATTTTGACCCAAATTTATTGTTTTGGGTTAGATTGTAGATTTGGAGGTCTAAATCAATTAAAGAGGATATTTAGAGCAAATTGGGTTGTAATCCTAAAGCCCTTATTTGATTTGATAAGGACCTAGTTTTGGAGTTATTTGAAAAACTTGACATTAATTTTGATTTTGTAGTTAAATTCTAGTGGACAGAATTTGTTTGTGGTGGCAAATTCAAAAAATTGAATTTTAGGTTCAAGGATTTTTAGGTATTTGGTTTCCTCTTATTAATGTTAAAAGAGGATGACTAAAGGGACCTGGACCCTTGTAGTGACTGTTTAGGTTAGAATTTAGATTCCTAGGCTATTCTATATGAAATTAGTATGAATTGAATTGAGTTTTGAAAGTGAATTAAATGTGTTGTTTACAGTTGGGAGTGTGTACTAATACCAGTACACTAATTGGAGGAAATTAATGCCGTAAAGAGTTAGCCTTGCGGGATTTGAGGTAGGAACTTATAAATACTCTCTTATAGCTATTAAAGTACTTTCAATGCTTTTGACAGGGTTTAGATTTATAAATCAAATGTAATTATTTTGCAAAGCATGCATGATTTATTTGTGATGTCCTATTGATGTGAAAATAATTTCCTAAAAGTATATTTTTACATAGTAATGTAAAACAGTATTAGTTATTTTTAAAATAACCAGATTCTAATAATTATATATATGAATGAGTTATATACATATATATATATATATATATATATATGGATGATTCTTTTCTTACTTATAGTTAAATAAACTATATGGGCCCATTCCATTTTAAGTTTCTTGAGCCCATTATACACTTAATTAAGTGTTAAGCTCATTTTATGGGTTATAAACTCATCTCCTCATGAGTTCCTCTACCCACTTCATCTTTTGGGCCCCTAAATGAACATACCTTTATCTTGGCCCACTCCATTCCCTGTGGTTTTGCAAATCTCACACCAAAAAATAAAAATAGGTTAACTTTTTCTAAAATTAAATGAATCTAAAGGTTAAAATTTGCTTGTTTCTAGTATATGGCTGCATTAGAAACTAGGGTGGTGTGTTAATTCTGGGGTTAAATTAGGAATGTGCCTAAAATGATCAAGGAAAACCACCAAAGATCGGCTTTTAAAAGGGCATTCGTGCTTGCGCCGCCACATACGTCAAGCATGTCACAAAAAGATTACGCTTAATGCTAAGGATTAGAAATTCTTAATGGATTAGAATTTCTAGATCTTCCCTAAAGCGTATCACACTAGTTTTGCAAAGAAAAAACATTATGGTGTTACGCACGTAATGGATTTGTATGTCTCACCATAAAAACCACTTTGGGTCACATGCATACAGATTTACACGTGTCATCTATTTTCAAAATTGAAAATGATATATGTTACATGTATAATAGATTTACATGTATCACTTTACAGAGTACAAGCCAAAGAAAGACTTGTACAATATGGATGCCGACACATGACAAATAGAGTTCACGTATAAGTTTCGGCACGTGTGTAACAATGAAGTTCACACACAAATCCATGATTATTTTGCACGTATCAAGGAAGTCTACGTGCATTTTATCAAAGTCTGTAGTAATGGATTCTACGGTCTTTATACGGTCGTAAATGGCAATGAGGTCCATTTACACGTATCAATCCTAAGTGGCAACAGAGTCCACCTAAGATTTTATTTGTTCATAGGGTGTCAACGAAACACACCCCATGAGCTTTGGAACGTGACAACGGAGTTCAAGTGTCAATTTGCTTGGTCACATACATAACGGACTTGCATGTGGCACTGTATATATTTACTTTTCACCCCAAAACCTCAGTTGCATGAAACATAGGATTAGAAGGGGGTCAAACTTACTTTTTCCTATACATAATCTTTGCTAGTGTAGTTTAATTAATTTTGATCACAAGATTTCATCCAAATACATTTAGTCATAAAATAGAGGCCGATTTTATAATCGGATGGTTGTAGGGTGCCTAACACCTTCCCGACCCGTACCAGGATTTCCTTACTAAGAATCTCTCTATGCAGACCAGACTAGATGGAAGATCGCCAAGTTTTCTATCAAAACAAAACAATTTTCTAAAATCGGGTCCTGATTCCCAAGTTAATCAGGTGGCGACTCTATAAGTACATTAAACGATTCAATCCCCCAGTTGAGAATACAAGAAACCATTTTTTTCTTCGGTCGTTCGTGGTTGAAGGCTAAAGGTTTTTTTTGCGGATCCTACAGCTGGCGACTCTACTGGGGAATTGTGAATCTGACTCGATAAATGTTGAAGGGTATTTTTATGAAATATTATGATTATACACTTCTCGGGTATGCACATATACACTGTACGCATCCATTCTTTGTTTGCAAATTGTATCTCTAGGGATAACTCAAAAAAAAAATTTCATTCATATCTCACAAATCCCCGAGGCATGATTCACATATTGATTTCTTGTAGTTCTAATGTGGTCTTATGAAGGTTGAAGGTACTAGATGATCAAGCTAAACTCACAGGAAAATACGTTGAAAAAGCTTGGCATAGACTGCCCAAGAGGTTGGAGCAGGTTGAGCAGTTAGCGAGTACAACAACAGATATATCGAACAGTGCAGGTGCTAACAATGTAATGAAAATGGGAGAACGAGAAGATGATGGTGTAGATGACAGACATGGAGAGAAGCATCCGAGCCTGTTTTGAGAAAATTATGAAGGAAGATTTAGGACCAACTATAGAAAAGATCGTGTCTGAAAAATTGGCTTCAGTAGGTACATCAACACCTGTGGAGAAAGACAATGCTGGGAAAACACAAACCTCGGTCACAGATGCAAGGGCAAAGGAAACGACACTTACCCACTACCAGGAACCAATAAAGACTCATCTGATCCATAATCATGTCACACAGAAGCTTTCGGACCTCGTCGCACCTAAGAAGGCACCTTCACTGCAGTGTTTATCCGATGACGAAAACGAGTTTCGAGATGAGTGGCATGCAAAGAACAAAGGGAAGACCATTTCATCTTGAGAGATGGTAGAGGTACAAGAAAGATTAAACTGCCTAGAAGGAGGTTCTACTTATGACATCAACTCTTGGTACCAATGTCCAGAAGAACAACTGCCACATAACTTCAAGTATCCTGAGATAAAGCAATATGATGGACCAGCTTCGCCTTAGGCACACGTTATAATGTACATGGACTGTATCAAACCATTGGGCATAAGTGATAATATGTTATCTTACCTGTTTCGAAGAAGTTTGACTGGAAATGCACTAGAATGGTCCATTGCTTTGGACAGGACTAAATACCCCACTTGGACTAAGCTGGCAGATGCCTTTATAAAACATTTTACTTATGGAACAGATGGAAGGGTTACACGAAGAAAGCTTGAAGCCATGCGACAATGGTCTAATGAATCCTTCACCGACTTTGTAGTAAAATGGAGACTAAAGGTGAGAAGAATGATAGAGAGACCTTCAGAGGAAGAATAAATTGAGCTATTGAGGAAAAGTCTGGGTCCTACTTTCCAAGCCGCATTGGCTGTTGTTACGCCAAAGAGGCTCGAAAAATTTATTCAAGCTGCAACGAATGTGGAAGACTCCATAACAAATGGGTATATGCTAGCAATGGCAGGATCGCCAGAGTCAAAGGAAAAAAAATGGTAAAGAACACGTCAATTATGTCACTTCTTATAAGGGGCAGAACGTGGCACAGGCTGCACAAGAACAAAGACCATTTCAGGTTGCCCAGCAGGGGAATCAGCCAGTTCATTGGAACCAGCAGGGAAATCAGCCCACTAAGTCTAATCAATAAAATCGAGGGTTCAAAAGGCGTGAGCCTAGGGAGTTCTCAAAGTTAACTCACCCCATGGCTCCTTTCATGCTTCTGCCAGGGTTACGAGAAGCAGTATTGGTGACCCCGTTGAAAGAAAGGTCGGTATCAAACCCACCTCCATACTGGCACAATCCCAATGAACATTGTCAATATCATTAGACACCCAGCCACCTAACTGATAATTGCCCAGCTTTACATCACGTTATCCAGGATTTGCTGGAACAAGGGGGAATCACCATGAAAGGCGTTCAGCTACCAGCCAAGCCGAACATTAATACAAATCCACTTCCGGTACATCAGACTGAGGGTCAGCAGACAGTAAATTACATCGAAACTGAAGGGCCAAAGAATCCGATCAGTTAAGTCCGAAAGGTTGAGACAAATGGAGCCATGACAGTTTAGGATTTCCTGCCAGAGAAGTGCAACACCAATCAGACTGGAGAATCCAGTCATATAGCAATATCTTTCGATGAATTGGCAGCTATGACGAAGAAAAAATGAGAAGAGCAATGACCTATCCAAACCAAAGAAATGGCAAAATCATTTGAATAAACAAGAAAGCAATGTCATGAATACAGAGATAGAGAAAGCAGAACCTTTATTCATTGTGGTGAGAAGAGTTCTTCTTGCTATGGAAGATCTGATCAAACCGCCAAGATCTCAAAATTACCTATGGGAGGATCCACTGAAGGAAGAAGAAGAATGTCAAGAGGTACAGCATCAGACACGAGCAGGAAAGACAGTTAAACCGATGCATCTGAGGACAAAAAAATCCAGCGTCTACAGTTCGAGGACCTCTATTTTCGATCACTCAACAAAGAACAACAAAGCAGAAAGAGAGTGATGAGTTGGTCGTCGAACAGTTGATGAGGACAAAAGCCAACGTCTCAGTTTGGGGGCTACTTGAAGCATCCACAAAGCATAAAGATGCAGTGTTCAAAGCTCTAAACTCTACCCAGGTGCCTACAGTGATTACCCCCAAATGAGTTAGTGGCGACAGTAACTCATATCCATAGCATGCCAACAATATCATTCTCAGATGAAGATTTGCCAAGTGAAGGGGCAAGGCACAACCGAGCGTTAAACATCACGATTGGATGGAACCACTTGGTAATACCGCTGGTACTTATCGATAACTGTTCTGGGGTAAATATTTGTACATTGGAAATGGCTAAGCTCATGGGCTTAAGCGGTGCCGATATGTCTTTCGAAGATGCAATAGTTAGAACAGTGAAAGGATTCGATAATGGTAAGAAGTCTGCTATAGGAGAATTTTATACTCAATTTTGACAGGATCGAGACACATAGAGGTGCATTTTCTTATAATGGACATTGAAGCGAACTTTAATATGTTGTTAGGACGGTCGTGGCTCCACCAACATAAAGCAGTAGCTTCCACTCTTCATCAAAAGGTCAAGTTCCCTTTCAAGGATGGGATGGTGGTCATCTGCGCAGACAATGACGAGGCCAAAGAAATTGCAAATCGAAAGGGCAAAAACATTATCCCATTGATCGAGCCTGAGAAACAATTATGCAACTTTACAGAAGAGGAGGTCAACTTATTTGTGAGGAGGCCACCAAGGTGGGAGAAAATACCAAACAGGTTTAATCATGGAAATAGAAGAATAGTATATGTCTTGAGGTCTCAAAACTTTTTCCCAAGAATGGGACTAGGAAGAAATTTTCATGGAAGGACAGAACCTCTGAGCATCAAGAAGAAAGAGCAGGTTGGAACCTTCGGGTTGGGGTACCAGCCAACGGAAGAAGAAATAACAAAGTCCAACGCTAAAAAGAGCAGGCGAGCACAAATCAAGAACAAGGGGGACCAATATGTCTCACAGGGGATCGACTGGACAAAGCAACCAAAATATCATAAGTGGTTCATTCGCAAAGGTGAATCGAACGTTGTTCCAACCAGATTTCAGAAAGCTATACTCACAAGGAAAGATGAAGCGGCCCCAGCACACAAGGATGAATCGGCGGATGAAACCTTACTCAAGGGAGTAAGTCACTTATTCCAAAGTGTTGGTTTAGTAGAGGTCCTAGGGCAGGAAATTGAAGTAGGAGTCGAAAAACGACTGGAAGAAGAAGTCTACATTTGCGTGGTCCATGAGGAGTCAGTTTCTAACCCTCACCTACTCGTTCGGTCCTCACTTGGAAACACTGAGTCAAGCCTTTCAGTGTCAGAACCAGTAAAGTTGAACCAAAAGAAGAGGTTCGTAAAGAAACCCAGGGAAAAAAAGCGCATGACTGCCAAAGCTTACCGTTTGGCGTTTACGCGCATAAATAAGAATGTGGAACAAGTACATGAAGATGCACATATAGAGGAGAAAAGCCTTGCAGGTATGCAACAAGTTTGCATGATTCATGAAAAATCTACTTTTAAACCTCACCTTCTTGTACGTTCAATTCATGATATTCCTGTAAAGGCTAACCATGGTGCAGGTTCAAAAGCTGGGGAAGCATCTTCCAGCATCCAAAAAAACACATCGTAAGACAGTTGGAAGACGGGGTACCTTCGTCTGAAGAGGGAAATTCGTGGGCCCCAGTGCATTGTGTAGTATCTTTAGAAGTACCTTTATTTTCAAAAAATCTAAAAAAATCAAATATTTTGAAAAACCACAAAAAAATAAAAAAACCAAAAAGTTTAAAAGGTTTTGTAAAAATGAATGAAAATATTTTTGAAGAAATGGCTTTAAGACTCGACCCTAAAAATGTTGATGATGAGGAATCTGGGGAGGAACTGGAGGATCTCGCACAAGAAGAAATTCCAAACGAGATCCAACAGTTGCTAGACCAACATGAGGATAGGCCTCAGTCTGTCGAGGAAGAAGTCGAATTGGTAAACCTAGGCTCTGACGACCAACCTCAAATGGTAAAAATCAGTACTGCTTTGTCCTCAGAAGAAAGAAAGGCTATGATCGAGTTGTTGAGAGAGTATAAGGAAAATTTTGCATGGACCTATGAAGATATGCCAGGGCTAGATACTGACATGGTGGTACATCGATTACCCACTTATCCAGATGTAAGGCCAGTAAAGCAAAAACTCAGAAGGCTAAAACCAGAATGGACTGTCAAAATCAAAGAAGAAATCATAAAACAGTTAGACGGAAAGTTTTTGGTCCAAGTCAACCATACAGATTGGTTGGCCAATATCGTCCCAGTGCCCAAGAAAGATGGGAAGGTCCGAATGTGTATCGATTACAGGAATCTCAACAAAGCAAGCCTTAAAGATGATTTTCCACTGCCACACATCCACATATTGGTTGATAATGCTGCCGGGCATGGCCTATTATCATTCATGGACGGGTTCTCAGGGTATAACCAGATCAAGATGGCAAAAGAAGACATGTCACAAAAAGATTATGCTGAATGCTAGGGATTAGAAATTCTTAACGGATTAGAATTTCTAGATCTTCACTAAAGCGTATCACACAAGTTTTGCAAAGAAAAAGCATTATGGTATTACGTACATAACGGATTTGTATGTCTCACCATATAAACCACTTTGGGTCACGTGCATAACAGATTTGCACGTGTCATCTGTTTTCAAAATTGAAAATGATATATGGTACGTGTATAATGGATTTACATGTATTACTTTACGTAGTACAAGCCAAAGAAAGACTTGCACAATATGGATGCCGACACGTGACAAATGGAGTTCACGTGTAAGTTTTGGCATGTGTGTGACAAAGGAAGTCTACTCGCATTTCCTCAAAGTCTGTGGTAATGAATTCCACGGTCTTTATACGGTCGTAAATGGCAATGAGGTCCATTTACACGTATCAATCCTAGGTGGCAACAGAGTCCACCTAAGATTTTATTTGTTCATAGGTTGTCAACGGAGCACACCCTATGAGCTTTTGAACGTGACAACGGAGTTCACATGTCAATTTGCTTGGTCACATACATAACGGATTTGCATATGGCACTGTATATATTTACTTTTCACCCCAAAACCTTAGTTGCATGAAACATAGGATTAGAAGGGGGTCAAACTTACTTTTTCCTGTACATAATCTTTGCTAGTGTAATTTAATTAATTTTGATCACAAGATTCCATCCAAATACTCTTAGTCATGAAATAGAGGCCGATTTTATAATTGGACGGTTGTCGGGTACCTAACACCTTCCCGACTTGTACTAGGATTTCCTTACTAAGAATCTCTCTACGCAGACCAGACTATCGCCAAGTTTTCTATCAAAACAAAACGATTTTCTAAAATCGGTTCTGATTCCCAAGTTAATCAGGTGGCGACTCTATAAGTACATTAAACAATTCAATCCCCCAGTTAGGAATACAATAAACCATTTTTTTCTTCGGTCGCTCACGGTCGAAGGCTAAAGTTTTTTTGCGGATCCTACAACTACCATCTTCCCTCTTAGTTTTTTCTGAATCAATATTGATAATAAGATATTTTTCAATTTAATTAATTTAATGATAAAATTAAAATTTAATGATAGACTAGGTATATTAACGTGCCTATGATATGGATCAATACCTCGTAATTAAGGTTTATGAAAAAACTTTTTAAAAAAGGGTATTCTAGTTATTTGGTTCTTCATTTAAGTGGAATAAAGATTGTGAAAATTAATTGTCTATTCTCCATTGTTCATCCTCCCCACATACGCTTCGCGCATGTGATTTGAATATCCAAATGTTCTATGCACGCTTCATGCGCACCTACACATACGCCTTTGGATCCACTCCATGTGACTCCACCATCAAATGTGAATCAGGTGTAAATAAATAACTATGGCTACAGAACACATCCGATATTTTAAAAAAATAAGATTATTTTGGTCATTTACATAATAAAGTTGTTAAAGGGTATTAAAAAACGAAAATAAGGTTATTTTAGTCATTTACTATGGCCACTAAACACATCTGATATTTCTTAAAGGGTGAAGAACAAACTTATCTCAAAAATCTTAAAGGGTCAAGAACAAACTTGCCTATTTGCAAAAGTGAATGGGTTGAATAAGTTATAGCCGTCGGATGATTTAAGTTGATCAGCATTAATAAGTCGTAGCCTTCGGATGGATTAAGTGGACCGTCATTAAAATTCTGAGTAGGGCCCTTTCAGTAACTCAACATAACTTGGTGGATTGAAATAGAGCCGTTAATAGGGAATCAAAAAAAGATTCTTTTGCATGTTTTAGCCGTTTATGGCTATACATAAAAAGATACCGTCCTGTTTTCAAAAAATTTCTTAGCTCATTGCAAGGAAAATATTTAGGATTTAGGGTTTTTTTTCTGTTTTGTTGATTTCTCTCCAGTATGGAGAAAACAATAAGAATTTAGAGTATAAAAAGTTACATACCTGTAGTCATAGTTATATCTTGTAAACAACTATGTAAAATAGAAAAATTATCCTCTAGATCAACTAATTTACTGTAGATAGACTTCTCTTCTATCTCCCTTGAACTTCTATGATGGAGGAGTTGCTGGTTTACAAGGATTAGAATAAATATCAACTATCAAAAGGCTGTATATAACCTTATTTTTCATGCCTATCCATCAAAGGCTAAAAATAGCCCTGTACTTATCTTAAATTACAAGTATGCCATTGATATAGTATTACTAAGGTACTTAAAACTTGATGTACCTTAGACCATTAAAAATACCTATTACATAATCTAAAATTTTAATCACACACTAATTTAGTTTTATGAAACTAAAACTGATTTGTTTCTAAGTCCATTTAATGCTAACATATATGTCATACTTTTAAAAGAAAAAAAAGGCCAAGCCTTCTTGCACCCCCTTTATCTCAAAAGACCTACCACATAGATGGAGGTCAAAAAAAGAAGATATATTTTAATTCTACCTCACTTTTCCTTCATGAATCCCACATTATTGTCATCCTCCATTTACATCGGTTTATGATGCCCACATAGAGTAATCCAAGGGATAATACCATTCGAGGATGATCACCTCACCATGTTCATTATCCTAACAATAATTTAAATCCCTCTAAAATCTTTTATCCCCATCGTAAATTAGTTCAAACCTTATTCTGAATCATTTATTTTACCTGTTATAGTTAACCATATTGTGGTATAGTCAAAAGTTTTATAATGATGTGACTTGCTGTAAGGGGATCATCCCTAAAAAAAGAATCAACCCTTAGATTATCTTTTATTGGGGTCCATAAACCGATGTAAACGAAGAGTAAAAATTAATGAGCTAATATTATATAAGAAAAAAGTGAGGTTAAATTAAAATATCTAATCTTTTTTTTAGATCTCCTTTAAAGTGGGAGCGTTTTGAGAAAGAGGTGGTGCAAAGAGGCTTGGCCATAAGAAAGTAGCAACATTAATTGCTTACCAAAGATGATACTTTTAAAAAAAAATTCTACATGAAAAAGATACTGTATAGGGATGTTGCCTATTAAAATTTTCTAGCTTTTATCTCTGTATTACTATATACAAGCCCCTTTCATGTGCTCCGCAAATACTTTTTATACTGGAATTGTTGCAAAAAAAATAAGAAACCATGTGTGGAAAAAGTAGAATAAGGGAAAGAATAAGAGGGAGAAAAACCCGAGATAGAGGAGATTTGCTAGATTTATGTCTTTTTCTAGAAAGTTGCTTTTATAGTGAGGTTTTGAACAAAAACCTAATTTACCCTCTGTTAGTTCATAGAATTACCCCAACATGCTAAGATATTTAATTATGAACATTTTTTTGAAAAGGGTATTTTCAGTAGTTTCTTAATAAAGGCTTCACTCAAGTATTTGCATTATAATATTTTAATTTGACACTGCTTTCCACCCAAAAAAATCGAGCTAGGACTGAGCTAAGCTTAGAGATGGAAGTCTTCTTGCGTTTCTTGACGGTGAAGTAAGACCAAACTAATGAGCTTATATCCTAAGTCGTGGTACATAATTTAATTAGGTCATAGTACTATATATTTTAGATCTAAAAGGCCCTCAAAATTTGTAAGGTGTATTAATTCTTAAACACCATTAAACATGTTTCGCTTTAACTCATTGGTTTTCTTCTTCTTTTACAATTAGTTATTTATATTGTAGTTAAAGAACAAAGATGATTTACACTTTTTTTTATTTTGCGGGAACTCTGTATAAACTCGTGGGTCTCTTGAGTTTGGGATCATGGGCACATTCAATTGCATTAGGAGGAAAACTTCAGGAATCAAAACTGGATTTATAAAAAAAAATATAAAGACATAAGGAAAAAATGGTCAAACACAAATAACAGAAAAATAAAACTAGGACTGATGATATTGAGCATCCTAGTAAACACTATGAGCCACCGTAATTTTAGATAATAAAATAATAATCATTTTTCATTTTTAAACAATCCACCCCACTCCTACTACCATCATCATTTCTATTCTCCGTTGTTGCCACCATCGCCACCACCACCACCATCCTTAACAATTCAAATTAAAAAAAAAAGATTAAAAAAAGGAAAAATAAATTAAAAACTCTTGGTCGACATCACCTTCTCTCCCCCACCCCACCCACCGTCACCTCCACCTCCATCAATTTTTTTTTTGTTTTCAGATTTTGTTTAGGGTATGAATAGGGAGATAAATAAAGAGAAAGAGGGAAAAGGAAAGAGATAGGGAAGAAAGTGAGAGGGATGGAGAGAGAAGAAAAAGCCCCTCCACTGCCTCAACCACTATCTCCACCACCCCACTGCCACCTCCACCGTCAAATTTATTTTTTGGAGAGATTATTAAAGAAATAAAAAGAGAGGAATGGAGGGAGTAAGAGAGAGATCAGGGATCTGTCGGCGGATCTTCTTTCTTTTTTTACAATAAACTCAGATCTAAAATTTTAGATCTAAGTTTTTTTAATTGATATCAAAAGAGATTCAAGGAAGAGTGGAGAGATCGAGAGGGAAAGAGGAATCGAGAGAAAGAAAGAAAAGAGAGAGGGGGAGGGAGATGGTGATGACACGGTGGTGGTTTGTGGCCAGCGGCGGTATGCCGGTACCATTGGTGGTGGCCGTGGTGGTGGAGATTGAGATAATTGTGATGGTGTTAGAGTCCTACTTATTTTTAATGGGGTGCAAAATCCAAATGGTGGGTGGGGTTTATTTTTGGTGGGGTGTAAAACCCAAATGGTAAGGGTGGCTCTTAGTATTAAAATTTGCTAGAATGGCTCATAGTGCTTGCTAGGATGCTCAATATCACCAGTCTAAAGCTAGCCAAAGTGGTAATTGTTGGCTAATATCACTCTCAACAATTTGCTATTAAGACCATATATATATAGTTCTTTTTCCTCTTTTTGTATTATTGATAAGCACTCAAAACTATAATAATTGATCCTTAAAAAATATTTTACTAAGCTTTAAAATTGCTAAGAGCACGGCTAGTGCACTCCCTCAAACCCACCAAATTTTCGTTTGGGTTTGAGGCTTAGGGGTTGAGCATGGCCAGCGGAATGCATGGCATTCTTGCGAAAATGTTACGCGAGACACAACTGACCTCCCTTCTTCTTCTTCTCTCCTTCTTCTCCCCAATTTCACCAAATCGATTTTCTACTCTTTTACTTTCACTGTTGATCTTCAGATCTACCAAATTATTACCCTTGATCATTCTCAAAAATTATATATTCTTTTGCTTTGCATTGTTACGGACACATTTGCGTATTTTTCTCACGGTTTCGTCGTCAAATCCGCATATTCCGTATTTTTTACCATATGCCATATGTTTAATTTTTTTTGTTAATGGATGAATATTTTTATGTTAAACTCCTTTGTTGAATCTACGTTTTCAAACTTGCATGTTAAATATTTGTTAATCTATTGATTGTTTAGTAAAAGTTGATTAGTTAATTTAAAACATATGAAAAATATTTGTTTAACCCTTTTATATTAATTGATTAGTATAATTGTCTAAAATTGATTAGTTAAACCCATGCTAAATTTGTATTTTAAAACGTTTAAGTTGATTAGTTTTAAACTCTTATTTTTGTTTAAATTATTTGGTAAATATATAAGTTAAACACATGCCTAATTATTATTTTTATTATTGACTATTTGGTACATCATGTGTATCTTAAATTAGGGGTATTGTATTAATTGTAGAAATTAATTAATTTAATATATAGATGGTTAGTTGTGTTATTTTAACTTTAGGTTTATTTTGTTAACTTGTTTGGTCCATGAATTTAGTTAAATTTTGTTGATAAATTGCTTATTTTCTTATGGACGTTGTATTCTATCTAATTTAGTCAATGTATATATAGGGATGTATTTGGTTGAGGGTGTTAAATGCCCTAAATAAGAGAAAAATAAATTATATAGACGATATACATATTCCAGCCGACCCTACATTACAGGTTCAGTCTAACGATCCGGTGGAAAATCCTGATGCATCCGACCATATAATTAATTATTTGTCTCAATAAGAAAACTTCACTAATTCTAAAAGTGCATTGAACGGAATTACAGAAATGTACAACATAGGTATAAAAAATGAGGAAGCGAAAGCTATAATTAGCTGATGTGGTTGGGATCGCTTATTCACAATTATGCCACTCAACAGTGATCAGAAGCTTGTATAGGGGTTGTTAGAATGGTGGTCAGACACCACACATACTTTTCACTTCCCAAGGCTTGAGATTAGATTTACCCCTATAGATTTTAACTTTCTAACTGGCATTCCGATCGGGACTGGGGATGAGCCTCCATCATTTGACAAAGATGGATTTCCAGATTACGAGGCCATTATGTTGACATTCTTTCCTTATATTTATGAGAATATACCGTTGCATAAAGGTTATTATAGGGGCACACATGACATCCCTGTGTTTCTCTTTAAGCCGTATTTGAACGCATCTAAAGAGAGAGATACATCTGAAGAGGAAGAAGAAATAGCTCGTGCATTTTTTATGTAGATGATCAGCCATGTTTTCTTTA
>MVGT01002436.1:9255-27675 GCA_002174775.1 Macleaya cordata
CTGCTGCTGCTTCTCTCTCTTTCTCTATCGTTTCTCTCTCTCTTTCTCACACAATATCGAACCAGCCCACTAGGTATTCTCGTGGGTGGTTCTATAGCCTTAAGTTTAAAGCTCTAAAGAGTTCCTATTTACTAGGACTCTTTAATTAATAGCCCAAACTGTCCCAATATACAATAGTTTCCTAAATTAGTTAGGTTTCTAATATATTTAGTCATTCATATAAAGTAGTTACTAAAATAAGTGGGTCATCAATAACACCCACGACCTATAGCTTCCTAAAGTAGGTTTCTTTAAGTTTTGTTACAACCTTGGGCCCTCACTTAACTCTAAACACACCCACTCATAAGCTATTCACACCCAATCAAATATAACACACATAAAACAGCACACCCACACTAAAGACACCCAAGCAAAATACACCCAAGCTAAATACACCCAAGCTAAATACACCCAAACTAATATGTACAAATATATGGGGTATTACAAGGGATGACTTTATTTTGTAGTATCTTTTCTCTTCGATCTAAAATTTGCATAGGTCCTTCTTCAATAGAATAATTATTGGACTTATTTTACACAAATAATAGATCTGTTTTTAGGTTAGTTTTACTAACAACAATGAACTGATTTTTTTATATTTTCGATATGAAATTGTAAATTCCTATTTTTACTGCATAGTCACTACTATATCGACCATAACTTCTTCGTTATAGATGTAAATTGAGTGATTCCAACTCTCATATGTTTTTAACATATATATGTATCTCCTGTAAAAATTTATAATTTTTGGAGCTCATTTACTATATGTTTTTAATTCTGAAATTTTCCTTTGAGTTTTGACAAAAATCAATTTTACTTAGAAAGTCCTAAAGATTAGTATTTTTCTTCCAGATTGATTTACTTTCTAGTTTAATGCCATGAATAAGAATTATACATTTATCTGTTATCTTTCTAATGCTTTAGGAATCACCAAAATCCGATTTGTAAATAATCCACAGCGACTATTTTCGTTAAACTGCACGTTTCTGAAATCTGAATTCTCGGTTTTACTACACAGCTGGTACAAAAATAAGTATAACTTCCTTTGTATAATTTTGAATTGAGTGATTTCAGTTCCTATACTTTCATGACACATATATCTACCTTGAGCACTTTTAGTGTTTGTTTAGTCAGTTTATTATACCTCTTAAATTGACTTTATGTACAACTCTTGTTCTTATGTAATACGCCTAAAAATCATCTTTTGGTTCTCCTCTTGTTATTTAACTCCCAACCTGTTTGTGTATGTTAAGGGTAAACTTTTATGGCCAATATTCACTAACACAAAGGCGTAATCTTGTAAATTTAATGAACCTTTTTATGCTTAACGGTTTCTTTTGAATTTAAGTTATATTTCGAATTCTTTTTATGCTTGTTGCTCACAAAACTGTTTTGAAGTTTAAACGATGAATTTTAGAATTCCAAAGACAGATTTGGTATCAAATTTTCATATTCTTATCGTGATGGTTTATTTTGAGGTTTAAATGAATTATTACGTTATTGCATTAGCCCAACTTCTGGGTTACAGGATGTATTATGGTTACTCGAGTATTGATGGTTTTGAACTCGATTTTCAAATAAGATCCAAAGAGTATAAAAGGTTTTGGTTAACATATTCACGATGCATTAATATGGGATCTGAATTCCATAAGAGCGAAGGCTCGACGAAACACCCTTATTGACCGAGACAGTGATTTTCCCTTAGAGTTTAATACTCCACCATCGATGGTTGTAGTTCCCGAACCAAGGATCAAAATCGGAATGGGTTATGTGGTTTCCAAAAGACCAAGNTGTACATAATGATAATTTCTTTCTGGTATCTGTCATTATCAATCCAAGTATTTCTACCATTCGTGTATCAATAAAAGAATGTGTAGATCCAGAATCAATTAAAAAATGAACTGAATGACAAAATAAGGAAATTGTACCTTCCACTACTTGATCAGAAGCAGATGCATCTTCCTATGTTATGGCATAAAGCAAAGCATCCTCCCGTGGTATTTCTTCCATAGGTGTATCTTCTCTAAAAATAGTGTAAAGCGTCCTCTGTGTCTGTGGTGCTGAAAATCCCATCAGTCTTGGTAGTTTCAGGCACTTCCTCTTCATGTGACCCATCTCATTACAGTTAAAACACTTGATCTGACTTAAATTTTCTTGCCTTGGTTGTTGTACTTGTTGCAGTCGAATTATCTGTCCCAGTGGTCTAACTACCTGTCCCTGAGGTCTTACAAGCGATGGTTGTACTCTTTTAGGTACAAATTGATTATTCTGTACAGGTGTAGGTGGTCTGGTACTCTATTAACTTAGTTGCGAAATTACTAGTCGCACCACTTGACATTGCTGTCTAACTGGTCTGTAACTCAACTGTCAGGAAGAAGTTGGGACTACCTGTCTCTTATTAGGATCCTGTCTCACCTGGAATTACAGAGGAAGTTGTCTAATCCTCCCCATCTGTCTTCTAGTCACTTGTATATCCTCATCTTCTCTTTCAATACTCAAAGCTTTACTAACTACCTCAATAAATGAACGGATCAGGAATGGAGCCAACCTTCCCCTGATATATGTTTTAAGACCTCAAATAAACTTCTTGGCTTTGGTCACATCAGTGGAGATTTATTCTAGACCATATCGAGATAAAGCTGTAAACCTCTCCTCATACTCACTCACAATAAGATCCCCTTGTACCAGATTCATAAATTCTTGATGCTTCCTGTCTCGAGCACTCTCAGTCACAAAGTTTTCTAGAAATAGCTCCTGAAATCTTGCCCAATCAAGTGGCTCAGTTTGGACATTTTTCACTGACCTCCACCATATCTTAGCTGCACCTCGAAGCATAAAAGTGACTAGCATCACACACTGAAAAGTATTGCACTCCATTGGTTATAACATAGAATCCATATCAAGTAGCCAAATTTCTGCAGCATTTAGATCAGAAGATCCTCCAAATGATGTTAGACGCAATTTGTTGAACTCTGCCATCATTCTGTCCATTTTATCATTTTCCGAACTTCGACTTGAAGTACCTTCTCCAAACATTTCCATAATCTACCTCCTATAAAAGACACATCTTCAAAACAAAATATAGACATATAATCATATACACAGAGAAAATCAAGAAAATAATAATAATATATCTTTTAATCTTTATAAATTTTATATTAACGTCTTTTACTTCCCAATTCGGATCTAATACTAATGCTGCTGATACCATGTCTGTAACGCCCCAATTCGAAACTCAAAATCTCTAAAAAATTGAATCGCATCTCGAGGCATTAGGCTTACTACACAAGGTGACTAATTAGTACTAAACAGACCTAAACAAGGTTTATGAACCTAAATCAAAGTTAAACTAATCTAGTTCGGGAAAACTTCATCATCTTAAAATATGACTAGGGCGAACAAAAAATTCGTCAGAGTTTCTCCTATAATTTCAGGGTTCTCAACCTATCATAAACCTGTAAAAGAGATGATTTATCCACAAATAATATTTCTAAATCATTCTAATCATTCTAATCATCCATGATAGTCATATCATCTCACAAGACTAGTCTACCTTACTTTATCAAAATAATAATACCTAGTCATCCACTAGGCTGGATTCAAACCACAATTCTAAAATGATGCCNGTGGTTATTCGAAGCATTTCTTTACTTGAGAATTTTTATTAACTACTTATTTGGTGTTTTATCACTTAGTGTTTAGCCGCTGCCCACTAGGGGTGAGGAGATGAACCTATTGAGTTTTCTCATTGTTGTTGATAATCCTGCAGATTTTTTAAATGCTGGAGATATGCCGAATACACAAGAATATAATGATTAAAAGGAGTGATAATTTAAAGCTTCGTGTCCCATGTTATGTTTAGATGTTTGAAACTGTTGAACTTATATTTTCTATATTTTATTTTATCCTACTAGCTTGAAATATTGGTGATGTACTATTTCACCATGTGATAACTATCATCGGGTATGTTTATCTTAAGTTTGCTAATAATTGTATGAATTAATTTGTTTTATATATATTTATTGTGATGAATAAACTAGTTTATTTTTCGACTTAACACCGTAAGTTCTGGGTTATTAAAGAAGATGGCCCGTGATCCAGAATTTGGGGTGTTACAACACGTACCTATCCAAACATGGTTTTCCAGAAAGAAAAATAAAATAACCTAAATTTCAATAGTTTTCCTATATCATGAGAGTCCCATTCCTGTCATGAGACAGGAAAAAATAATGAAAATACAGAACAAATTATTGTTTTTAGAAAAACTTTAATGATTTGTTTGTGTAGGCATTACAAGTCCATTTTCAGATCACCTAAAAATATATATTATAATACTATNATGCTTTGCAAAATAATTATATTTGATTTATAAATCCAAACCCTGTCAAAAGCATTGAAAGTACTTTAATGGCTATAAGAGAGTATTTATAAGTTCCTACCTCAAATTTCGGAAGGCTCTCTTTACTGCATTAATTTCATCTAATTAGTGTACTGGTATTAGTACACACTCCCAACTGTAAACAACACATTTAATTCACTTTCAAAACTTAATTCAATTCATACTAATTTTATATGGAATAGTTTAGGAATCTAAATTCTAACCTAAACAGTCACTACAAGGGTCCAAGTCCCTTTAGTCATACTCCTTTAACATTAATAAGAGGAAACCAAATACCTCAAAATTATTGAACCTAAAATTCGATTTTTTAAATTTGCCACTACTAACAAATTCAATCCACTAGAATTAACCACAAAATCAAAATCAATCTCAAGTTCTTCAAATAACTCCCAAACTAGGTNATATATAGTATATATTCCGAGAAAAGCCCGTACCTACGGAATCACCAACACATACCCAACAACTGGGAACCTCTATCCCATACATCATCTCAAAACAACTACTTCTCTCAATAGATGGAAGAAAGTGAAATACTTATATTATAAGAACCCCAAAAATCCATTTGGTTTTAGAAATATACCCATTCATAAAGCTCGATAACGATTAAATCTCGATTCTTTTAAAAATATAGTTTATTTAACTATAAGTAAGAAAATAATCATTAATATACTTATATATGTATATAACTCATTCATATACATAATTATTAGAATCTAGTTATTTTAAAAAGAACTATTATTGTTTTACATCACAATGTAAAACTATACTTTTGAAAAATCATTTTCACATCAATAGGACATCACAAATAAATCATGCATGCTTTGCAAAATAATTATATTTGATTTATAAATCCAAACCCTGTCAAAAGCATTGAAAGTACTTTAATGGCTATAAGAGAGTATTTATAAGTTCCTACCTCAAATTTCGGAAGGCTCTCTTTACTGCATTAATTTCTTCTAATTAGTGTACTGGTATTAGTACACACTCCCAACTGTAAACAACACATTTAATTCACTTTCAAAACTTAATTCAATTCATACTAATTTTATATGGAATAGTTTAGGAATCTAAATTCTAACCTAAACAGTCACTACAAGGGTCCAAGTCCCTTTAGTCATACTCCTTTAACATTAATAAGAGGAAACCAAATACCTCAAAATTATTGAACCTAAAATTCGATTTTTTAAATTTGCCACTACTAACAAATTCAATCCACTAGAATTAACCACAAAATCAAAATCAATCTCAAGTTCTTCAAATAACTCCCAAACTAGGTCCTTATCAAATCAATTAAGGGCTTTAGGATTACAAACCCAATTTGCTTTAAATATCCTCTNCCCATCCCCAAAGCTCGATAACGATTAAATCTCGATTCTTTTAAAAATATAGTTTATTTAACTATAAGTAAGAAAAGAATCATTAATATACTTATATATGTATATAACTCATTCATATACATAACTATTAGAATCTAGTTATTTTAAAAATAAGTATTATTATTTTACATCACTATTTAAAACTATACTTTTGGAGAATCATTTTCACATCAATAGGACATCACAAATAAATCATGCATGCTTTGCAAAATAATTACATTTGATTTATAAATCCAAACCCTGTCAAAAGCATTGAAAGTACTTTAATGGCTATAAGAGAGTATTTATAAGTTCCTACCTCAAATCCCGCAAGGCTCTCTTTACTGCATTTATTTTTCCTCCAATTAGTGTACTCGTATTAGTACACACTCCCAACTGTAAACAACACATTTAATTCACTTTCAAAAATTAATTCAATTCATACTAATTTCATATAGAATAGTCTAGGAATCTAAATTCTAACCTAAACAGTCACTACAAGGGTCCAAGTCCCTTTAGTCATACTCTTTTAACATTAATAAGAGGAAACCAAATACCTCAAAATTATTGAACCTAAAATTCGATTTTTTGAATTTGCCACTACTAACAAATTCAATCAACTAGAATTAACCACAAAATCAAAATCAATCTCAAGTTCTTCAAATAACTCCTAAACTAGGTCCTTATCAAATTAATTAAAGGCTTTAGGATTACAAACCTAATTTGCTTTAAATATCCTCTTCAATTGATTTAGACCACCGAATCTAGAATCTAACCCAAAACAGTAAATTTGGGTCAAAATCAACCTTCCCAATTATCAATTTTATCAATTAAGGGTTTCAAAGGTCTAATTAAACCTTAAACTATTAACAAATTCAACCCTAAAATTAAAAACTAAAGATTAACAACATAAAATATCTAATTAAAAAAAAAATAAAAAGTTAGGATTTCAAATTTATACCTCAATCCACAAATTAAATGGTCCCTACAATTTCCCCCATCGGACCATCGTCATCATCTTCTTCTTNTAATAATAATAAAAAGATTATTTACTTAGGTTATACTAAGGTATAAGCACATACAACAAAGTATGTGTATATAATGGAAAGATTTATAAAATTACTCTTTAATACATCACCCAATACATATATATAGTATATATACACAATTTGATAAAGTTTAATTAGTCAAAATCAAGGTCAAAATCGCGGTACCTTCGGTATTGGTCAAAATTGTGTTCCGGGCCTTGTTTTGGGATCATTTAGTATCCGATTTTTACGCATAAGTAGTCAAAATTAAATAACTTTTCAAGATCTATCCAATCATACAGTTCGATTCTTCAAATTATGCTTCGAAAAAGAACTCATTATTTAA
Organism: Macleaya cordata; assembly: GCA_002174775.1. Classification (NCBI taxonomy): domain Eukaryota; kingdom Viridiplantae; phylum Streptophyta; class Magnoliopsida; order Ranunculales; family Papaveraceae; genus Macleaya; species Macleaya cordata. The sequence goes on from MVGT01002436.1 coordinate 16,423, forward strand.
TCCTAGACTTAATTATTTTAACACCTAATAGGTTCCACGATTGAAGTGTTGGACTCGACTCAACTTGACTCACCAAAGTTAACNTATTTACTTAGGTTATACTAAAGTATAAGCACATTCAACAAAGTATGTGTATATAATGGAAAGATTTATAAAATTACTCTTTAATACATCACCCAATACATATATATTGTATATATACACAATTTGATAAAGTTTAATTAGTCAAAATCAAGGTCAAAATCGCGGGTACCTTCGGTATTAGTCAAAATCGTGTTCCGGGCCTTGATTTGGGATCATTTAGTATCCGATTTTCGCACGTGAGTAGCCAACATTAAATAAATTTTCGAGATCTATCCAATCGTATGGTTCGATTCTTCAAATTATGCTCCGAACAAAAACTCATTATTTAATCCTAGACTTAATTATTTTAACACCTAATAGGTTCCACGATTGAAGCGTTGGACTCGACTCAACTTGACTCACCAAAGTCAACCAAATTAATTTGGGTCGTTACAATGTACTTGACATGTGGCAAGCCAAAACATGATTTGAGGGGCTCATCTTCTTGGCTCGGCTAAAATTCCTCTCTCCATCACGTCCCTTTCTTCTTCTCTTTCGGTCTCTCCTTCTTTCTTTATTTTTTCTCTGTAAACCTTAAAATTTACCCTAACCCAGATCTTCTTATCAGTTCATCGAAAATTTGGTTTACTTGCGATGGTTTAAATCTGTCACAAATACGCTAACCATTAGTTTCCTTGCGACGGTCGCTAAAGTGTCATTATCATTTGCTATGGTCCTAGAGCGTATCAAAAGACCACATAAAGTGGCTTATTTGGCCCTCAATCAGCTACAGTTTTAACCGTAGAAAAAAGAAGACTATTTGTTACGGCTTGATAATTCATAGCTAAATTTCGTCACAAAAGCTATTTGCAACGCCACTTAAAGCTACGACTTAACAACCGTCACAAAAACGCATTTACTATGCTTTCCTCTCTTGTTGCTACGATTTAAGACCGTCATAAAAACCCTTATTTTTTGTAGTGAGTACAATTTTGTGTCATAGGGCCACTAGTGTTCCACGAGTACCCTTTTGTGCTATAAGCTCACTACTATGCTATGAGCACACTTATGCTATATAAGTATACATATGTTCAAATAGGGAAAACTTAGGTACCCTTATGCTATATATTTCCACTTAGAAACACTAATGTGCTATAAGGTACACTTTTGTGAGGTATGGCCATTAATGTGTGCGGGCACACGTTTATGCCATTAAGCCATTATTGTGCCATGGGATCACTTATTCTATATAAGTACGGATATGTACAAATGGGTAAACTTAGATACACTGCTTTATAGGTCCACTTAAAGGTGGTCCCATAACTTAAAAATGAGATTTCTTCCTATTCTGGCCGAGTCCTAAAATTCTTAGTGCAAATTTATGAAGTCATATTTTTTGTGCTATTTCATGTTTGTATCGAGGACCAAAATTTGCTTCGATAACTATCCCACTACTTGAAGTGTGATTTTTGGCGATTCGAAGGACAAAAATTCTTAGTGGCAATTCGTGTATTCATTTTTTTTGTTTAATTTGGTGTCGACACCAATATAGTTCGTTTTCAGATAATTATTTTTTGTGCAGTTGGGGTTGAAAGCATGTCCACAATTTTAAAGTGTGATTTTAAGCAATTATATGGCCCGAATTATTTAAATCAATTAATTTGTGCATTTATACTTTTGGTGCAATTTTGCTTTGGCACCAATTTGATTTGATTTAAGGAAGTTGACTTTACAGCTATAATTTGGGTCGGTAGCAAGCCAAAACTTTAAATTTGATTTCCACTACAAAAATGAATGATTTTTATGACGGTCCAAAACTATAACAGAATGTTAAAACCGTAGCAAATTAGCAAATGGTCTCATTTTTGTGACAGACAAAACTGTAGCCAATTGATGACAATATTTGCTACTTACTGAGGTCAATTGTTAATCTCTAGAATCGTAGGAAATAATCTTAATCTTTAGCGACTGCCTATAACCGTCACAAATAATCAATATTTCTAGATTTTTTTCCTTTTTTCTGGTTTGTATGTTTTTTAGGTTTGTAGCCTTTTTCCATTCACATACATCCATATTCAAAATTTTATTCAAATTTTCCAAACCATTCATATTTCAAATTCAATTCATAAAAAGACTTCCTTTCATATAATTTACCATCACAATCACAATCACAACTAGAGAGAAAGAATAAGAAGAAATGCTTACAATAAGAACCGTGATATGTAGAGGACTGTTGAACTGTCTCCCATCAGATCTGCAAGAGAATAGGGATCACTTTCATCTTATGGCTCGTAATCCGACCCTAAAAAACATTCAAAACCCTAAAAAACATCAAACATATAAAAATCAAACATCAAAGAAGAGATTCTTCTTGTTATTATTCTTCTATAGAGAGATAGAGAGAGTGAGGTTGCTGTTTGCTAAAGCTCCTCACTGTTGCTGTTCAGTTTACCTAAAAGCCACGGAGAGAGAGAGAGAGAGAGAGAGAGAGAGAGAGAGAGAGAGAGAGACGGAGTTTTCATGAAAGAGACAGAGATGAGATGGAGTTTTCGTGAGAGAGAGAGAGATGATAGAGATTTTCCTATAAAAAAAAGATGATAGAGGAGTTTGAGTTTCTTATTAAAAAAAATATAAGAGAGGAATTTGGTTTTTTAAGTATTCGTCTAATACAGATGAATGATGAAATGGGAGTGTTTGTGATGAAGAGAGATAGAAAATGGGCTAGGTCGTGCTCGATTTTTTTTGGAGTGTCAATTTGGGCTTTTGAGACAACATAGGGGTTGTAGCTCTTGCTGAAAATTATCCGGTACTTTTTGGAGCTCTAAAATTTAGAGGGCAGGCTCAAATGAATTTTTTTTTTTCGAGCACTTGCTAAGGCCCAATTAGTAATAGTCGTACATGTGAAACCCCACTAACAAAAAAGAAAATTGTTTGCTAATAATAATAATATTAGTAGTATGTGTAATATTAAGAATTGAAACAAAAAAAAGGAAAAGAAAGAAATAAAAAAGAAAGAAAGAGAGAATAAGAGAGTGATCTGAGAGAGAGAGTCATGGGGGAGAGAAAGACAGAGAGAGTGAGAGAAAACGAGAGAGAGAGAGAGAGAGAGAGAGAGAGAGAGAGAGAGAAAGAGAGAGAGAGAGCTGCTGTCCACGCCGGAGAAGAAGGGGAGCTGCTGCCGGCGGCAGCAGCTGCCATTTCCAGCAGGGAAAGAAGCAGAAGAAGAGGAAGGAAGAAGGAAGAAGAAGGAAGAAGAAGAGGAAGAGAGGGATTGCTCTTTAGGTAAGTTTTTCTCACCATTTCACTCCCATTTCAGCTGAAATTTTAAGTTGATAACTTAGGTTTTTTGTTGTTCAAATATGCATGCTAGTGAGATCTTATTTTTTGAGCTTAATGGTAGAAGAAGGGATGAGATGGGCTAATATTTTGGTGTTAAGATGAGAAATCAGCACCTAAACATTGTAGATCTTGAAATTTTTGTGATGTAAATTGGGGTTTTTTGAAGAAAATAAAATTGTATTATGCCTTAGAAATTGTTAGATGGATGGGTTGAAGGTTTTATGTGAATATATGAGTTTTTATGATCTAATTACCCCCATTTTGATGCATGCAAGTGGAGATTCAAATTTGATGAGAATTTGGTGATTTGTCCTTGTATAGCTTGTGAATGTTGATAGAAAAAGAAATTTTATGATGAATAAATTAGATGGTGGAAATCCATAATATTGGGATAATTTCCTTTAGTTTCATACTAAAGATGGTGTTCAGTTGTGGTGAATATGAAAATATTGCATGATTTTGGTGGATAAGGACTTCAAAAAAAAAATAATAAGATGAAGCTTATGGACGTTTTGGTGCTCTTGGGACCCTAAACGATGGTTTAAGTCGAAGCTTACCTTACTTAGAGTTTGGGGATTTGGTAGTTCCAATGGAACCTTGAGTTGGGTCTAAAAGATTGATGATGATGGTGTGTGTGAAGTTTTGAGAATTCATATGAAATTTAACTTGATCATAGTGGATTTTGAATCTAAGTTGTTTTAGATGGAACTAGCATGTTGAAGAGTACGTGGATTAATCTTAAACTGAAGATAAAATTTATGGGATAGGTTATCTATTGTGCTATTTTTGAGGAATTCTATTTCATTAGAAGAGCAACGATGAGGTTCGCCTTATTTGAGGCTATATGTGTTATCCTACCTTATCTTTCGGAAGAATGGGTCGTTTTGAGACGGTTGAAGTAGTAGTACTAATCCTACCAACTGTTGAGGTTTAGAGTAGTACTCTAAGTCATTGGGGTTTCTTGATTTTAAATTCTTATTGTTCCTCTTTTTTTTTTCTATTCAACTTATGGTTCTAAGTACTAGAACCTAATGGTTGTTTTTCTTTGTTTTTCTTCTCCAGCTGGTGAGCTAGGCGTTGCTGACTCTCTAGGTGAGGAGGATCAGTTTCTGTACCGCTAGAGGTAGGTGGTCAATTCATCTTAATAGCACCCACCTTTTAAATGCATGTTTGTTATATATGTACCTTTGTATGCAAAGCATGGCATGAAACTCACGGATAACAACAAACTGATGTTATGAAGAAAACATTGAGAAACTGATTTTAACATGGAAACAATGCATGCTTGATCATATATCATGTCTTATGAAATGTTTTTCATGGATTTGTGAACTATGTGACTTCAATTTTACTATTATGATTTATGTCAATGAAAGGATGGTTATGTTTGGAAAACCATGTTTTACATATGTAGAGGGAGTTGTGTTTGATAGGTTGGAACCTTTTGGAAGAGATGAAAATCTGTCTTATCGAGTGTTTTCTCGGTGTGAAACCCAACTTTGAAAATGTGACAAAAGGAATTTCTTCTGTGACCGCCTAAAGACGGTAGTGGCGTCTCACTACCGAGCTTGATAGGGTTCACGACGACACATGGAACCGTGTATACCTTAGGTGGACTGGTATCTGTGTTACTTCCACTCGGATTCCCGCCCGAGTGATCTGTGTATGTTGGCCCTAGGGATCCTCACCCTTACGAGGGTGGGTGAGTTGGGTTGCCAGGTCCTGCAGACTTGGGTGCGTGGGTTGTCCTGCCAGGGATCCTCACCCTTACGAGGGTGGGTGAGTTGGTTTGCCATGGTCCCTCATCCTTAGGACCAGTTTCACTTGTTGTATGTAGATTTTCAAAAAAGAAGAAATTTCAAAAAAAAGGGGATTTCTAAAGAAAGGACTTTGGTTTTAAAAAAAAAAGGTTCTTCCAAAATAGTTTTCGAACTTTAACTTAAAAGACACACAACCTATATATAACTACTATGTATTATCACTAGGGTGAACTTGTGAAGAGTTGAGGACTTTCTATAAGGATGGTGGACCATGCTTATCAGGATGTAGTACGCCATCTGAGACTTTGCTAGGTGTTTTTGTCTTTGGGGCGGAATGGGACGTCAGGGAGACAGGTACATCTAGGGAAGTCTGGCAAGTCACGATTATTTCCTGGTAAACCATGTTTGTTGGTGGTGTTGAGTAACTAGTTTAGCTGAGGTTCGCATGCCTGCCCGATGGGTGTTAGACGCGGGGGAAGGTTGTCGGGGAACCTTCTCTGGATTAGTTGGGGGCCCTTGTCTAGTCTGCAGTCGTCAAATCGTTGTACTTGGTATTGATCTCGAAATAATCCTGACTGGGGTAACCCGGTCGTGTTCCTTGGCTATACTAGTAGAAGTACACTACTATTGTTCGTATATGTATATGCAGGTTTTTCTTTGATGTTTCAATCGACTATGTAATATGCATTGCTTTTATAAATGCTTTTGACTTGTTATCGGATTAAACCGCTGCATGTGATGGTATTAGGATGGTTGATCTACCTACTAAGTTTCTCACCCAATTGTTTTTGTGGTTTTACAGTTGACGGTTGAGGATCGAGGTAAGATCCTAAGTGGTGCTGTGACGACGTGGTTGGCGAAGGATTTCCTTGTTTTGGGTTGATGTAGGTTTTTCCTCTCTTCAGTCATAGTGGATGTTTTGCTACTGCTTTATGGCTTGGTTGTGAGCCTAATGTTACCTTGTTTATATGAACATAACTCCTACTTTATCTTTCCCACTATATATATTTTGACAGGAAACAACAAAACATAACTATATATTATATCACAGTTATATCCATGTTAAGTGTGAAATGTGAATGTCATAGTTACTTGCAGGTTCCTTCTGGTCCTACATCGTTGGGATTTCAGTTGAGTTGAGAAAAAAAAATGGGTGGCAAATTTTTAGTGCATATCCTTGTTTAAATTTGCTTCCGCTGCGTATTTCTTATATGCACTGTGTCTATTAGGTGACGAAAGGTCCAGTTTACATGGGAGACTCTACCGGATTTGAGTCTCACTATAGACTGATGGTAATGTCCCTTATATTTGGGGTATGGGGCGTTACAGGTGGTATCAGAGCATTGCTAGCTCTGAGTAGACCCAATAACAAGATAAAAGCCACCAAGAGTAGGAAAAAATTTTAAAAGTTAAAAGCCTTAAAGAACTAAAAGTGACCAAAACATAAAAACTTCAGTATGGTACTCTGATATTCTGTTGATTTAAATGCTTTCAATCGGTTTATGTTATTTAAGGGTTTTACAAGTTTTGGTGGAATATGAGGCTAAACTCGTTATTTGCATGACTTTTGGCAGTGAACGATGCCGAGGGGGCGACCTAGACAGCAACCGCCACCTCCACCACCGCCATCACCGCCTCATGCACCTGATCCCCCGCCTCAACCACAACAGCAACCCGCCGAACCGGGATTAGTCGGCCTCCTACAGACGGTCAACTTGCTAGTGACCGAAGTGGCCCAGTTGAGACAAGAGGTTAGAGCGAACCAGGAAGCTCCACAAGGGGTGGTACCCCCACCACCACCACCACCTCCCCAGCCTGCTCCACCTATGGTTGGGAACCCTGGGCCACATGATGATCATGCAGTTCTGAAGGACTTTAAGAGCTGGGGACCCCCTTCTTATGATGGAACACCGGATCCATCAAGGGCCGAAAAGTGGCTTAAGGACATCGAGAAGATATTTGACTTGCTCAGATGCACTGATGAGCTGAAGGTTAGAATGGCCACTTACATGCTAGTTGACGATGCATGGGACTGGTGGAAAAGCACCTCGGAGGGAATTGGTCCAATCACTTGGGACGAGTTCCAGAATTTGTTCTTGGACAGGTATTTCTCTGTGGCAGTGAAGGAAAGGAAATATTATGAGTTCATGGGCCTCAGACAGGGAAATATGACTGTGGACCAGTATGTGGCGAGGTTCACTAACTTATCTCGTTTTGCCCCCACGATTGTCAACAAGGAGGCAGACAAGATAAGGAAGTTTAGGGATGGACTGAATCCACAGCTGTATGAGAAACTCCTAGCCTTTGAATTCCACAGTTTCAATGAGGTTATCAGGAAGGTTCAGATGCTAGAGAGGGGGTGTGAGGTGCTTCAGAGAAGACAAGAGATGGCCACACAGAAACGGGGGGCCAATCAGTTCCAGCAACAAAACCAGTTTGGTGGGGACAAAAGGCAGAGGGTACAAGGCGAGTCATCCCAGGGACAGAGACAACAACCCCAGCAACAGAGGGCAGCACCACAGGACAGAGCACCCCAACAGCCCAATAGACCTCAAGGGAACCAAGGACAGCAACAGCCACGACCACAACAACAACAACCGAGAGATGATGGCAGGGTTCAATGTTGGGATTATGGTAAAAGAGGGCAGGTGAAGCGAAATTACCCTAAGGGCAATCGACAGCAGACAGGTGGAGTTACTCAGGGACGCATGTTTGCCATTTCACAGGACAATGCACGGGTTTCCGACGACGTGATTGAAGGTAGAATCTTGTTATATGATGTATGGGTACATGTACTAATTGACTCTGGTTCTACTCTCTCAATCGTTGCTACCAGGTTGGTGAATACCCTAAACCTTCCAGTTTCTACCAGTGGGAGGTTTTTGGAACTAGCAACACCTATAGGAAAGTGCTCAGTGCCACATAAAGTTTGTAGAGACTGTGTGGTTCGAGTGGGTGAAGTAGAGTTGAACGTAAGCTTGACACTGTTCGACATTGGAGACTTCGATATTATTTTGGGAATGGATTGGTTGTCGGCACATCACGCACACATTGACTGTTATGCCAAAGTGGTGACCTTTAAAATCCCTGGATAGCCTATTGTAAAGGTTAGAGGACAGAAGCATCGAATTCCTTTGAACGGTTTAGAGTTTGACCCAATTAACAGGAGTGAGGTCGAGATGTTCACTATGTTTGGGGAGGAGACACGCGAGTTACCTGCACTCGAGACCATACCTATAGTCTTCGAATTCGTGGATGTCTTCCCTGAGGACCTACCTGGGTTACCACCTCATAGAGCAATAGAGTTTTCTATTTATGTCATGCCAGGTACATCGCCCATCTCTCTGGCGACTTACAGGATAGCCCCAATAGAACTGAAGGAGTTGAAGATTCAACTTCAGGAATTGGAGAATCAGGGTTTTATCAGGAAGAGTTCCTCACCTTGGGGAGCCCCCGTACTATTTGTAAAGAAGAAGGACGGTACACTTCGCCTGTGTATCGACTATCAAAAGTTAAATCAGGTGACCGTCAAGAACAAATATCCTCTCCCTAGAATTGACGACTTATTTGACCAACTTAAGGGTGCCTAATACTTTTCAAAGATTGACCTTTGGTCTGGGTATCATCAGTTAAGGATCAAGGAGAGTGACATTCCTAAGACAGCCTTCAGGACACGGTATGGTCTCTATGAATACTTGGTGATGCCTTTTAGGCTCATTAATGCCCCCGCCGCTTTTATGGATTTGATGAATGGAGTGTTCAGAGAATTCTTGGATCAGTTTGTAGTGGTCTTTATCGATGACATTCTGATCTATTCTAAAACTTTGGAAGAGTACGAGGAACACCTAAGAATCACGCTGCAAACACTTAGGAAACATCAATTGTTTGCTAAATTCTCCAAGTGTGAATTTTGGCTCAGGGAAGTGAAGTTCCTTGGACATGTTATATCACCTGAGGGTGTTTCCGTGGATTCCTCTAAGGTTGAAGCAATTGTTAACTAGTCTAGGCCGACTTCAGTGACTGAGATTCGAAGTTTTCTAGGGCTAGCCGGTTACTATCGCAGGTTCGTGGAAGGGTTCTCAAAAATTACAGCTCCGTTAACCAAACTCACACAGAAAGGAGTACCATTTGTATGGTTGATTGAATGTGAAAGGTCCTTCCAAGATTTAAAGAAGAGGTTGACTTCGGCGCCAATACTTATAGTGCAAACACCTGGTGCCGGCAATATCATCTTCACTAATGCGTCACGTAGAGTGTTAGGCTGTGTCCTAATGCAGGGTGAGCGAGTTGTTGCTTATGGATCGAGGCAGTTGAAGGTGCATGAATAGAACTACCCTACACATGACCTAGAGTTAGCTGCTATTGTTTTTGCCTTAAAGATTTGGTGCCACTATATTTATGGTGAAAAGTTTGAGTTGTATTCAGATCATAAAAGCCTTAAATATCTATTCTCACAGAAGGATCTGAATATGAGGCAGTGTAGATGGACAGAATTCCTTAAGGACTACGGCTTTGAATTGCACTACCATCCGGGAAAAGCAAATGTAGTCGCTGATGCCTTGAGTCGGAAGAAAGAAATCCTCTTAGCTCATATGATGGTGAAGGAATGGGGCATGTTGGCATCAGCAGCCGACTATGAACTCAATTACCTCATTGAACCTCCAGAAGAGTGGTGTGGTGTTTATGCCACTTACGGGAGAATGCATCCTTCCTTGTATCCTGACATTACCGTAGCACAAGGTAGGGATAAAGATTTCGAAGGGTATAGAAAGAAGGCTGAAGATCCAAAGTTTGAAGATTGGAGACAACATGAGGATGAAAGCTTGAGATTTAGAAACAGGATTTGGGTTCCTTCTGATAACAGTTTGAGAAAGACCATCCTCGATGAGGCACATAAGACTCCATATACAATTCACCAGAGTAGCACCAAGATGTACAGGGACCTACGTAGAAATTTTTGGTGGCCGGGAATGAAGAATGACATTGCCCTATATGTGAGTAGATGCCTCACCTGCCAGAAAATCAAGGCGGAATACCAAAAAAAAGCTGGTGAACTTCAGACGCTTAAGGTACTCGAGTGGAAGTAGGAACACATAACTATGGATTTCGTGACCGACCTACCGAAGAGCAGAGAAGGTCATGATGCCGTTTGGGTGATTGTCGATAGGCTGACGAAGTCTGCTCATTTCCTCCCGGTTTCCATGACTTACACCTTGGAGAAACTTAGTGGGCTGTACATTAAGGAGATCGTCAAATTTCATAGAATACCAGTGTCCATTGTTTCTGATCGAGACCCTCGATTTACATCCAGGTTGTGGGAGAAATTACATACTGCCTTGGGTTCAAAGCTACGCTTTAGCATCTCTAACCACCCACAAACGGATGGACAATCAGAGCGGATAATACAGATTCTTGAGGACTTGTTACGGGCTTGTATGTTAGATTTTGGAGGCAACTGGCAGAAACACTTATACCTAGCAGAGTTTGCTTATAATAACAGTTACCAAGGGTTTAGGGTTTAGGGTTTAGGGTTTTAGGGTTTTAGGGTTTAGGGTTTAGGGTTTCAGGGTTTTAGGGTTTGAGGGTTTAGGGTTTCAGGGTTTCAGGGTTTAGGGTTTTAGGGTTTAGGGTTTTAGGGTTTAGGGTTTTATGGTTTAGGGTTTTAAGGTTTCAGGGTTTTAGGGTTTAGGTGTTCAGGGTTTAGGGTTTCAGGGGTTTAGGGTTTCAGGGTTTTAGGGTTTAGGGTTTAGGGTTTCAGGGTTTAGGGTTTCAGGGTTTAAGGGTTTCAGGGTTTAGGGTTTCAGGGTTTAGGGTTTCAGGGTTTAAGGGTTTAGGGTTTACTGTTTAGGGGTTTAGGGGTTTAGGGGTTTAGGGTTAAGGGTTTAGGGTTAAGGGTTTAGGGTTAAGGGTTTAGGGTTTAGGGTTAAGGAATTAGAGTTAGGGGTTTCAGGGTTTAGGGTTTCAGGGTTTCAGGGTTTCAGAGTTTTAGGGTTTAGGGTTTCAGGGTTTAGGGTTTCAGGGTTTCAGGGTTTTAGGGTTTCAGGGTTCAGGGTTTAGGGTTTAGGGTTTAGGGTTTAGGGTTTAGGGTTTA
>MVGT01002441.1:1747-17508 GCA_002174775.1 Macleaya cordata
CCGCCTCGAAATCCATCCCCCGAACACTGGTAACCCTGTCGGCGTTACTTACGTGTCAAGTGATTCCGTAGACCTCACTTGGCGATTCCGAAGACCTCGCTTGGAGAGGACCAGGCCTATACAGGACCTAACTATGTTTGCACACGTGCCAAACAAGTTATTTAAGCATACATCAAACTTATGGAAGTATCTTACACATTATCTATGTGTCCACAATCTCTCATCATAATGGAAATAGTTCTCAATAAGTCATTTATGCATTTTACACTTATAAATGCATATCCATTATTAGCATGCATGAACATGATCATAATATCCTTCATACACGAACTAATTACACAAAAGAAAAACTATCAAAAAACCAATTTTAGGGTCAAAAGGGCAATGAGTATCGATACACCCTCCGTGGGTATCGATACTCACTTACATGCTGAGGGAGTATCAATACACCCTAAATGGGTATCAATACATGCTGTCAGATTGGGGCTGTATCGATACACCCTAAATGGGTATCGATACACCCTTTCAGATTGGGGCTGTATCGATACACCCTAAATGGGTATCGATACACCCTGGGTTTTCTCGCGATTCTGGGTTTTGTTCTTCAACAAAACTCCATGGAAACTTGGGATTTTGGCCTGCAACCTTAGGGGATTGTATACAAGTTAAATATACATAGATTTCATGCTCTTTAACCAATGAAAATCATACACACATGGATACATGCCTTCATTCATCTAGTTAACATATATTATCCATTAAAACCCAATTTCTATGCATTCATTCATGGATTAGGTTATGTAAACTAAGCATAAACCTAGCTTTCATGCAAGCATTTACTAAGACTTCATCAAAGCAAAGTGGAAGACCTAAGTCTACACCAAAAGAGCAAGTTACTACTTGCCTCAAATCACCAAGGAAGATGAAACCCAAGGAAGAAGAAGAAGATGAAGAAGATGATGATCCCAGCAACACACCCTTGATTTCTCTGAGATTCCTTCTTCACAAAACCATGGATCTCCTTCAAGTCTAGCTCTCTCCCTTGCTCTCCCTCTCTCCCAGCAGATCAGCTTCCCTCTCTTCCTCTCTTCCTCTCTTCCAAATAGAAAGGAAAACAAGAGAAAAGTGTTAAGTTAGGGTTAGTTATATTAGCCTAACCCTAAACTTAATAAAACTCTACAGGGTGCCCTCATCCAGAGTGGCTGCCCCTCAACATTAGTAACTAAATAGAAATAGGGGTATTACAAGGGACAACCACAGGGACAGTATCAAGGTAGAGCTTATGCTGTAGTACCTAGGGATGCGAGAGCGCCAGAGGGAATGGTGGAAGGTACGTTCCTAATTCACTTTCGGCCTGGCCGAATCCTTTTTTATTCTGGAGCATCACATTCCTTCATATCTCGTATATTTTTAGATACCTTGAAACTTAGACCAGAAAAGTGTGATTACCCTTTCTCTGTTATGTCTCCTATGGGGAGGACAGTACCAGTGGAACTAGTTTGCAAGGGTTATGTTATTAGTTGGGAAAACTAGATTTCGGCTCAGATCTTTACGTGTTGGGTCTAGAGGGCTTTGATGTTATACTAGGCATGGATTAGCTTGCTGCATACCATGAGAGGTTGGATTGTTACGCGAAAACGGTAACATTTTCCATTCTAGAGGAAACGACATATGTGTTGTCATTGTCAGTGGGATGTGGTCTTGATAGGACACACCTGTGCTTTGTGGATATGTTGGAACATTCGGTTGAAGGTAGAGAGCTAGAATCGATTCTTGTGGTGTGTGAATACCATGATGTATTTGGCGAGGGCCCAGGGTTACCACCTCGCAGAGAGATAGACTTCTATTTGGAGCTGGTTCCGGGCACAAAATCGATTGCGAAGAAACCTTATCGGATGGCTCCAATACAGATGAAAGAGTTAAAGAACCAGATAGACCAGTTATTGGCTCTGGGTTTTGTACGTCGTAGTTCGTCACTTTGGGGTGCACCAGTTCTTTTTGTTAAAAAGAAAGATGGGTCCATGAGACTATGTATAGACTACCGGGAACTGAACAAGGTCACGGTAAGAAATAAGTATCATTTGCCTAGGATAGATGACCTATTAGATTTGCTTAGGGGAGCACAGTGGTTCTCTAAGATTGACTTAAGGTCGGGTTATCATCAGCTTAGAGTCCGAGAAAAGGACATACCTAAGACAACATTTTTGACAAGATAATGGGTCTTACGAGTTCTTGGTAATGCCATTTGGACTTACCAATGCACTAGCAGTGTTTATGGATCTGCAGAATCGAGTTTTTAGAGACTTCTTGGACCAGTTTGTTATCGTTTTCATTGATGACATCTTAATTTACTCCAATACACAAGATGACCATGAGGTTCATTTACGTAGAGCACTTCAGACTCTACGAGAGCACCAGTTGTATGCAAAGTTTGAGAAGTGCGAATTTTGGCAACAAGAGGTAAAATTCTTAGGACATGTAGTGTCGGGGGCGGGAGTGACAGTGGATCCCTTCAAGATTTAGGTTGTACTGGAGTGGCGACAAACCACCACAGTGATAGATATTCGAAGTTTCCTAGGTTTGGCTGGGTACTATAGGTAGTTTATCGAAGGATTTTCTAGTATAACAGGTCCTTTGACGAGACTCACATAGAAGGACATTCCATTTAAGTGGGATGCTAAGTGTGAGCAAGCGTTTCAAGAGCTGAAGCCTAAGTTAACGACAGCCCCAGTTTTGGTCATCCTAGAGAGTGGAGCTGGACTTGTGGTGTATACTGATGCGTCGCATCAAGGGCTGGGATGTGTATTGATGCAGGAAGGATGAGTGGTTGCTTATCCATAGAGACAATTGAGGACACATGAGCATAACTATCTGACTCATTACCTCGAGTTAGCAGCTGTAGTGTTTGCACTCAAGATATGGAGACACTACTTGATAGGTAAAAGGTTTGAGCTCTTTTCTTATCATAAGAGTCTCAAATACTTATTCTCATAGAAGGAGCTGAACATGAGCCAGTGCAGATGGTTGGAACTACTAAAGGATTATGACTTTCAGTTGCAATATCATCCAGGAAAGGCTAATATAGTGGCAGATGCGTTGAGAAGGCAGCCTAAAGGTATAGTAGCCTCTATAATGGTCCAGCAGTGGCGACTGTTGGAGGTAGCATCAGAGTATGACTTTGATTTGGCAACCCGCGAGCAGAGACAGCTGTTGTTGGGTAGTGTGGTTATTCAACCTACTCTAGTAAGCAGAATCATTGGTGAGCAAGGAAACAACCAATGGTGCCGTGACAGAGTTGCAGGAGTACAACAAGGAGAGATCACGGACATGACCATAGGAGTAGACGGCGGCTTGAGATTCAAGGGTCGCTTGTGTGTTACAGAGAAATCTGAACTGAGGAAGAACATTTTGAACGAGGCACATCGTAGTAAGTATACCATACATCTGGAGAGAACAAGATGTATCGGGATCTCAAACGACATTTCTGGTAGTCAGGAATGAAGCGCAGTGTTGCAGAGTTCGTGCGTACATGATTTACTTGTCAATAGGTAAAGGCAGAACATCGGAAACCAGTGGGTACTTTGCAGTCCTTAGATATACCCGAATGGAAGTAGGAGAACATATCTATGGATTTTATCGATGGACTACCCAAGACTAGAAAGGGAACGACTCCATTTGGGTGATCGTGGATAGACTGACTAAGTGCGCACACTTCGTGCCAGTCAAGAAGACATTCACAGCAGAACAGTTGGCTACATTGTATGTGAAAGAGATTGTTCGATATCACGGAGTACCAGTCTCAGTGGTGTCAGATAGAGATACTTCTTTTACTTCGAAGTATTGGAGAGCTTTTCAGGAAGCTATGGGTGCAGCTCAGAGTCGTCAGAAAAGCTATCAGAGGTGAAGGGAACTTGGTTTTGAGGTAGGTAATCAAGTGTTACTGAAGGTCTCACCGATGAAGGTTGTTCTTCGATTCGGTGAGAAGGAACGTTATCACCGCGATTCGTTGGACCTTTTCCTATCTTAGAGAGAGTAGGGAAAGTGGCTTACCGATTAGCTTTGCCAGATCAGTTAACGGGAGTCCATGATGTCTTCCATGTGTCTATGCTTCGAAAACATCTCAAGGATGAGGACCGCCCAGCAGTGGTCGATTTCCACGAGTTAGAGTTGCAGCCAGGAGCAACCTATGTAGAGAAGCCTTATAGGATTCTTGACTACAAGGAGCAGAAGCTAAGGTCGAGATCAATAACTTGTGTAAAGGTGCAATGGGATCATCATGATGAGCGTGATGCCACGTGGGAAATAGAAGAAGAGATGCGCGCGAGTTACCCAGATCTTTTTGTTGAGGTATGCGCGATGTCGAGGACGAAATCCTCTTTTAGGGGGGTAGATTGTAATACCCCTATCTCTTTAAGTTGCTTATGCTGGGGGCAGCCACTTGTGTTAAGGGCACCTGGTTAGAATTTTATTAGGGTTGGGTTTTATTATCTATAAGTATTAGCTAAACATAACACTAACTCCCCTTTTTTTGTTTCCATCGATTGGAAGAGATGGAGAGAGAGAGAGGCTGATCGGCTAGGAGAGAGGGAGAGCAAGGAAGAGAGACAGACTTGAAGGATAACCAAGGTTTTAGGAAGGAGAAATCTCAGAGAAATCAAGGGTGTGGCTAGGGGTCATCATCTTCTTCATCTCCTTCTTTTTCCTTGGGATTCATCTTCTTTGGGGATTCAAAGCAAGTAGTAACTTGCTCCTTTGGTGTAGACTTGGGTCTTCCACATTGCTTTGATGTATTCTTAATGAATGCTTGCATGAAATCTAGGTCAATGCTTGGTATACATATCTAATCCATGAATAAATGCATAGATACTAGGTTTAAATGTGGTTTGCATGATATTTACATGAATGGAGGCATGTATCCTTGTGTGTATGATTTTCATTGGTTAAAGAGCATGAAATCTATGTATATTTAACTTGTATACAATCCCCTAACAGTTGCAGGCTAAAAACCTAAGTTTTCATAGAGTTTTGTTGAAGAACAAAGCCCAGAATCGCGAGAGAACCCAGAGGGTATCGATACCCATTTAGAGGGTATCCATACCAGCTCACAGATGAGGCCTGTATCGATACCCAACTGAAGGAGTATCGATACACCCTCCGTCTGAAAGTGGGTATCAATACCCACTGACCTTTTGACCCTAAATGTATTTTTGTGAGTTCCTTTTGTATGGTTAGTTCATGCATGAAGGATATTATGATTATGTACATGCATGCTATTAAAGGATATGTATTTATGAGTTTAAAAAGCATATATAACTTCTTGAGACTATTTCAATGATGATGAGAAATTGTGGAGACATAGAGAATGTGTAAGATACCTCCATAAGCTTGATGTATGCTTAAATAACTTGTTTGGCACATGTGCAAACATAGTTTAGGTCCTGTATATGCCTGGTCCTCTCCAAGCGAGGTCTTCGGAATCGCCAAGTGAGGTCTACGGAATCACTTGACACGTAAGTAACGCCGACAGGGTTACCAGTGTTCGGGGGATGGATTTCGAGGCGGTTTCATCAGACTTACGTGGCGCACGGCCAGTGTCTCGATTGAACTACAGGAATGGGTGAAACGTGGGTAGTAACTAGAGAGCACTCTTTGTTACGAAAACTTAATCTTAATCGAAGAACATAAAACACAACAGCCGTGAATCTTGTGCATTGCTTTACATTACTTTATTCGTTATCTTATCGTTGTTAATACACTGAAACTTGTGAAGCATATGGTTGACCCGAATCTAAGCCAAGGGAACTAGTGAACTTGCTGGCTAGGTTTTGACCTAGCACCGTTATTTTTACAGGTCCAAGACAACAGGTGAATCCTCGCTAGAGGCGGTGTTCACGTAGGCAGGATCTAGTCTTCGGAGACTTGCTTAAGTTCCGTGAAGACGTAGGACATCCTTTGCGATTTCTTTCAGTTTAGTTTGGACATTGTTTAGTCCTTTGATGTTTGGGATTATTTAATTATCCATTTGTATGACAGATTATCTTTAAGTTGATAAAGTTTATTTCAGCTTTATTGTACTTGTGTTGTGAATATGAGTGCAAGCTTCTTGTTAGCTTGGTGAACTGCGCTCACCCTAGAGCTACAGGTTGTTAATGGTTCCGCCGGAAATGCCTAGTTCTCATCGAGTAAGGGCTGCAGACCCGAAAGGTGAGGGCGGGGTGTTACAGTTGGTATCAGAGCCTCAGGTTCAAAGTCCTAGAGGGAATTAAGTTGAGTTAGGATGTTTGTGACACTTTAGACACGAGACTAAGGGTGCACTTGATGTTTGCTTGTTGCTTGATGTTTGGCTTGGTTTAGCAATAGGTTTAGTCCGGTTTCTCATCCTCCTTTTCTTGTATCTCAGAATTATGTCTGGGAGGAGAGCTAGAGGTAGAGGTGGTCGGCGAGGAGGTAGAGGTGCACGGGGGAACAATGATGATGTTCCTACCGAAGAGGTGAACGCACCACCTACCGGGGTTCCTCCACCACCACAGCAAGGAGGGATTGGGCAAGGCACGGGGCAGAATCGGACAGGAGGGGTGAACCCTCAGATGCCGGAGTGGGCGGTGTTGCGACAGATGATTGCAGAGTCGGTAGGGGCAGTAGTGGATGCCAGGCTAGATGCACGGTTGGGTGCAAGGGGCCCAGTGGCACCAGCTCCTGTACAAGCACCAGTTCAAGTACCGCAACCGCCAGTGGTACGGGTAGGAGCACCTACTTGGATGGAGTTACATAGACACTTCTTGAGTTTGAAACCACGAACTTTTGGAGGTTCTACAGATCCGTTAGTGGCACATCAGTGGATCAAGGAGATGGAAAAGACCTTTAGGACCTTCGAGTGCCCAGAAGAGTATAAGCAGAGGTTTGCAGCTTTTCAACTTGTAGAAGATGCATTGGATTGGTGGGAGTCTCGTTCCCAGGATCTAGATACTACCACCCTAACTTGGCAGCAGTTTCAGGCGATGTTCTTTGACCAGTATTTTCCTCAGAGTGCACGTATGGCAATGGAAAAAGAGTTTCAAGATTTGAGACAGAAAGACGATCAGACAGTGGTTGAGTTTGAGAGAGAGTTCTCTAGGCTAGCTTTGTATGCACCGGGTCTTATTCCGACTGAGCAGAGTAAGATACAGAAGTTTCTGAGGGGATTGAATCGACAGATCTCTAGGCATATCATCGGGCAGCCTAGTTTTGATACTTTTCCTAAGGTTGTGGAGTGTGCACGACTTCATGATCAGGAGATCCAGGAGGCACGAAGAAAGAGAAGTGAGAAAGCTGAGGCCAAACCAGTAGACAAACGTGATCAAAAGAATGGCCAAGGTCAGCAAGGGAAGAACCGTGATAACCGGGGTTACTGGAAGAGGCAGAAAACCGAAGAAAAGGATACGGGTGCAGTAGTTCCTGCACAGCCTGAAACACTGAGAACTGAAGAGGGCAGTAGGCGTGTAATTAAAGGGCCTTGTTATGCCTGTGGTGAGATAGGACACAGGGCAGCAGATTGTCCGCGCGGTAACGGGGTGCAAGGGGCCAGGCAGAATCAACAGCCGAGGCAGAATGGTCAGGGTCAAGCTCGACCTCAACCAGCACCTAACCAGGAGAGACAGCCGCAGGGACAACCATATGGACAGCATCAAGGTAGAGCCTATGCTGTAGTACCTAGGGATGCGAGAGCGCCAGAGGGAATGGTGGAAGGTACGTTCCTAATTCACTCTCGGCCTGGCCGAATCCTTTTCGATTCTGGAGCATCACATTCCTTCATATCTCGTATGTTTTTAGACACGTTGACACTTAGACCAGAAAAGTGTGATTACCCTTTCTCTGTTATGTCTCCTATGGGGAGGACAGTACCAGTGGAACTAGTTTGCAAGGGTTGTGTTATTAGTTTGGGAAAACTAGATTTCGGCTCAGATCTTTACGTGTTGGGTCTAGAGGGCTTTGATGTTATACTAGGCATGGATTGGCTTGCTGCATACCATGCGAGGTTGGATTGTTACGCGAAAACGGTAACATTTTCCTTTCCAGATGAAACGACATATGTGTTGTCGTTGTCAGTAGGATGTGGTCTTGATAGGACACACCTGTGCTTTGTGGATATGTTGGAGCATTCGGTTGAAGGTAGAGAGCTTGAATCGATGTTTGTGGTGCGCGAATACCGTGATGTATTTGGCGAGGTCCCAGGGTTACCACCTCGCAGAGAGATAGACTTCTGTTTGGAGCTGGTTCCGGGCACAAAATCGATTGCGAAGACACCTTATCGGATGGCTCCAATTGAGATGAAAGAGTTAAAGAACCAGATAGACCAGTTATTGGCTCAGGGTTTTATACGTCGTAGTTCGTCACCTTGGGGTGCACCAGTTCTTTTTGTTAAAAAGAAAGATGGGTCCATGAGACTATGTATAGACTACCGGGAACTGAACAAGGTTACGGTAAGAAATAAGTATCCTTTGCCTAGGATAGATGACCTGTTTGATCAGCTTAGGGGAGCACAGTGGTTCTCTAAGATTGACTTAAGGTCGGGTTATCATCAGCTTAGAGTCCGAGAGCAGGACATACCTAAGACAGCATTTCTGACAAGATATGGGTCTTATGAGTTCTTGGTAATGCCGTTTGGACTTACCAATGCACCAGCAGTGTTTATGGATCTGATGAATCGGATTTTCAGAGACTTCTTGGACCAGTTTGTTATCGTTTTCATTGATGACATCTTAATTTACTCCAAGACACAGGGGGACCATGAGGTTCATTTGCGTAGAGTACTTCAGACTCTACGAGAGCACCAGTTGTATGCAAAGTTCGAGAAGTGCGAATTTTGGCAACAAGAGGTGAAATTCTTAGGACACGTAGTGTCGGGGACGGGAGTGACAGTGGATCCCTCCAAGATTCAGGCTGTACTGGAGTGGCGGCAACCCACCACAGTGACAGAGATTCGAAGTTTCCTAGGTTTGGCTGGGTACTATAGGCGGTTTATCGAAGGATTTTCTAGTATAGCAGGTCCTTTGACGAGACTCACTAAGAAGGACATTCCATTTAAGTGGGATGCTAAGTGTGAGCAAGCGTTTCAAGAGCTGAAGGCTAAGTTGACGACAGCCCCAGTTTTGATCATCCCAGAGAGTGGAGCTGGACTTGTGGTGTATACTGATGCGTCGCATCAAGGGCTGGGATGTGTATTGATGCAGGAAGGACGAGTGGTTGCTTATGCATCGAGACAATTGAGGACTCATGAGCATAACTATCCGACTCATGACCTCGAGTTAGCAGCTGTAGTGTTTGCACTCAAGATATGGAGACACTACTTGATAGGTGAAAGATTTGAGCTCTTTTCTGATCATAAGAGTCTCAAATACTTGTTCTCACAGAAGGAGCTGAACATGAGGCAGCGCAGATGGTTGGAACTACTAAAGGATTATGACTTTCAGTTGCAATATCATCCAGGAAAGGCTAACGTAGTGGCAGATGCGTTGAGCAGGCAGCCTAGGGGTATAGTGGCCTCTATGATGGTCCAGCAGTGGCGATTGTTGGAGGTAGCATCGGAGTATGACTTTGATTTGGCAACCCGCGAGCAGAGACAGCTGTTGTTGGGTAGTGTGGTTATTCAACCTACTCTAGTAAGCAGAATCATTGGTGAGCAAGGAAACGACCAATGGTGCCGTGACAGAGTTGCAGGAGTTCAACAGGGAGAGATCACGGACATGACCATAGGAGTAGACGGCGGCTTGAGATTCAAGGGTCGCTTGTGTGTTCCAGAGAAATCTGAACTGAGGAAGAACATTTTGAACGAGGCACATCGTAGTAAGTATACTATACATCCTGGAGAGAACAAGATGTATCGGGATCTCAAACGACATTTCTGGTGGTCAGGAATGAAACGCAGTGTTGCAGAGTTCGTGCGTACATGCTTTACTTGTCAGCAGGTAAAGGCAGAACATCGGAAACCAGCGGGTACTTTGCAGTCCTTAGATATACCCGAGTGGAAGTGGGAGAACATATCTATGGATTTTATCGATGGATTACCCAAGACTAGAAAGGGGAATGACTCCATTTGGGTGATCGTGGATAGACTGACTAAGTGCGCACACTTCGTGCCAGTCAAGAAGACATTCACAGCAGAACAGTTGGCTACATTGTATGTGAAAGAGATTGTTCGATATCACGGAGTACCAGTCTCAGTGGTGTCAGATAGGGATACTTCTTTTACCTCGAAGTATTGGAGAGCTTTTCAGGAAGCTATGGGAACGCAGCTTGACTTTAGCACGGCTTTTCATCCACAAACGGACGGACAGACGGAGAGAGTTAACCAAGTGCTGGAAGACATGCTCCGTTGTATAGTTCTAGACTTTAAGGGTAATTGGGAAGATTCATTACCACTTGTTGAGTTTGCCTACAACAACAGTTACCAAACCAGCATAGGGATGGCACCGTTTGAAGCATTGTATGGCAGGCCTTGTAGATCTCCAGTATGTTGGGCAGAAGTCGGAGAGTCAAAACTTCCAAGAGCGGAAACAGTACAACAGACTACAGAGAAGATAGCCTTAATCAGAGAGCGTATGCAAGCAGCTCAGAGTCGTCAGAAGAGCTATGCCGATCAGAGGCGTAGGGAACTTGAGTTTGAGGTAGGTGATCAAGTGTTACTGAAGGTATCACCGATGAAGGGTGTTCTTCGATTCGGTAAGAAAGGAAAGTTATCACCGCGTTTTGTTGGACCTTTTCCTATCCTAGAGAGAGTAGGGAAAGTGGCTTACCGGTTAGCTTTGCCAGATCAGTTAGCGGGAGTTCATGATGTCTTCCATGTGTCTATGCTTCGGAAACATCTCAGGGATGAGGACCGCCCAGCAGTGGTCGATTTCCACGAGTTAGAGTTGCAGCCAGGAGCAACCTATGTAGAGAAGCCTTATAGGATTCTTGACTACAAGGAGCAGAAGCTAAGGTCGAGATCAATACCTTGGGTGAAGGTGCAGTGGCATCATCATGATGAGCGCGAGGCCACGTGGGAAAGAGAAGAGGAGATGCGCGCGAGTTACCCGGACCTTTTTGTTGAGGTATGTGCGATTTCGAGGACGAAATCCTCTTTTAGGGGGGTAGATTGTAATACCCCTATCTCTAAGTTACTAATGTTGAGGGGCAGCCACTCTGGATGAGGGCACCCTGTAGAGTTTTATTAAGTTTTAGGGTTAGGCTAATATAACTAACCCTAACTTAACACTTTTCTCTTGTTTTCCTTTTTATTTGGAAGAGAGGAAGAGAGGAAGAGAGGGAGGCTGATCTGCTGGGAGAGAGGGAGAGCAAGGGAGAGAGCTAGACTTGAAGGAGATCCATGGTTTTGTGAAGAAGGAATCTCAGAGAAATCAAGGGTGTGTTGCTGGGATCATCATCTTCTTCATCTTCTTCTTCTTCCTTGGGTTTCATCTTCCTTGGTGATTTGAGGCAAGTAGTAACTTGCTCTTTTGGTGTAGACTTAGGTCTTCCACTTTGCTTTGATGAAGTCTTAGTAAATGCTTGCATGAAAGCTAGGTTTATGCTTAGTTTACATAACCTAATCCATGAATGAATGCATAGAAATTGGGTTTTAATGGATAATATATGTTAACTAGATGAATGAAGGCATGTATCCATGTGTGTATGATTTTCATTGGTTAAAGAGCATGAAATCTATGTATATTTAACTTGTATACAATCCCCTAAGGTTGCAGGCCAAAATCCCAAGTTTCCATGGAGTTTTGTTGAAGAACAAAACCCAGAATCGCGAGAAAACCCAGGGTGTATCGATACCCATTTAGGGTGTAT
Organism: Macleaya cordata; assembly: GCA_002174775.1. NCBI lineage: Eukaryota > Viridiplantae > Streptophyta > Magnoliopsida > Ranunculales > Papaveraceae > Macleaya > Macleaya cordata. The sequence continues at coordinate 13,562 of MVGT01002441.1, forward strand.
CGATACAGCCCCAATCTGAAAGGGTGTATCGATACCCATTTAGGGTGTATCGATACAGCCCCAATCTGAAAGGGTGTATCGATACCCATTTAGGGTGTATCGATACAACCCCAATCTGACAGCATGTATTGATACCCATTTAGGGTGTATTGATACTCCCTCAGCATGTAAGTTAGTATCGATACGCATTGCCTTTTGACCCTAAAATTGGTTTTTGATAGTTTCTTTTGTGTAATTAGTTCTTGTATGAAGGATATTATGATCATGTTCATGCATGCTAATAATGGATATGTATTTATAAGTGTAAAATGCATAAATGACTTATTGAGAACTATTTCCATGATGATGAGAGATTGTGGACACATAGATAATGTGTAAGATACTTCCATAAGTTTGATGTATGCTTAAATAACTTGTTTGGCACGTGTGCAAACATAGTTTAGGTCCTGTATAGGCCTGGTCCTCTCCAAGCGAGGTCTTCGGAATCGCCAAGTGAGGTCTACGGAATCACTTGACACGTAAGTAACGCCGTCAGGGTTACCAGTGTTCGGGGGATGGATTTCGAGGCAGTTTCACCAGACTTACGTGGCGCACGACCAATTGAACTACAAGAATGGGTGAAACGTGGGTAGTAACTAGAGAGCACTTTTGATTACGGGAATTTAATCATAATCGAAGAACATAAAACACAACAGCCGTGAATCTTGTACATTTCTTTACGTTACTTATTCTATCATCTTATCTCATGTTTATACACTAAAACTGGTGAAGCATATGGTTAACCCAAATCTAAGCCAAGGAAACTAGTGAACTTGCTGGCTAGGTTTTGACCTAGCACTGTTATTTTATAGGTCCAGGGAAACAGGTGAATCTTCGCTAGAGGCGGTGATCATGTAGGCAGGATTTAGTCTTCGGAGACTTGCTTGAGTTCCGTGAAGACGTAGGACATCCTTTGCTATTTCTTTTAGTTTAGTTTGGACGTTGTTTAGTCCTTTGATCTTTGGGATTATTTAATTATCCAATTGTTGACAGTTTATCTTTAAGTTGATAAAGTTTATTCCAGCTTTATTATACTTGTGTTGTGAATGTGAGTGCAAGCTTCTTGTCAGCTTGGTGGAAGACGTTCACTCTAGAGCTACAAGTTGTTAGTGTTTCCACCAGAATGCCTAGTTTTGATTGAGTAAGGGCTGCAGACCCGAAATGTAAGGGGGGGGTATTACAAAAATACCAAGGGGTTATTACGAATTTCAGTTTTAGTGGAGGAGCTATTACAATTAAAGTAGTGGGAGGGTTTACTTTTAATTATCACTTTTATTGGAGGGTTCAATTACAAGTCATTGGTGGACCAACCTGTAATTATTATTTTATTTCTAAAATTATAAGAGATTTATAAGGATTTGTAAACTAAAATAATTAGCCAGTAATTAAGTGGAACCCTCCTTTCTTGTATCTCAAGAAGTCGCGCACACTCCACGATCAGGAAAGGAGGGTTCCACTTAATGTAGTTCAAGAGAGGAGGGTTCCACTTAATTACTGGCTAATTATTTTAATTTACAAATCCTTATAAATCTCTTATAATTTTAGAAATAAAATAATAATTACAGGTTGGTCCACCAATGACTTGTAATTGAACCCTCCAATAAAAGTGATAATTAAAAGTAAACCCTCCCACTACTTTAATTGTAATAGCTCCTCCACTAAAACTGAAATTCGTAATAACCCCTTGGTATTTTTGTAATACCCCCCCCTTACATTTCGGGTCTGCAGCCCTTACTCAATCAAAACTAGGCATTCTGGTGGAAACACTAACAACTTGTAGCTCTAGAGTGAACGTCTTCCACCAAGCTGACAAGAAGCTTGCACTCACATTCACAACACAAGTATAATAAAGCTGGAATAAACTTTATCAACTTAAAGATAAACTGTCAACAATTGGATAATTAAATAATCCCAAAGATCAAAGGACTAAACAACGTCCAAACTAAACTAAAAGAAATAGCAAAGGATGTCCTACGTCTTCACGGAACTCAAGCAAGTCTCCGAAGACTAAATCCTGCCTACATGATCACCGCCTCTAGCGAAGATTCACCTGTTTCCCTGGACCTATAAAATAACAGTGCTAGGTCAAAACCTAGCCAGCAAGTTCACTAGTTTCCTTGGCTTAGATTTGGGTTAACCATATGCTTCACCAGTTTTAGTGTATAAACATGAGATAAGATGATAGAATAAGTAACGTAAAGAAATGTACAAGATTCACGGCTGTTGTGTTTTATGTTCTTCGATTATGATTAAATTCCCGTAATCAAAAGTGCTCTCTAGTTACTACCCACGTTTCACCCATTCTTGTAGTTCAATTGGTCGTGCGCCACGTAAGTCTGATGAAACTGCCTCGAAATCCATCCCCCGAACACTGGTAACCCTGACGGCGTTACTTACGTGTCAAGTGATTCCGTAGACCTCACTTGGCGATTCCAAAGACCTCGCTTGGAGAGGACCAGGCATATACAGGACCTAAACTATGTTTGCACATGTGCCAAACAAGTTATTTAAGCATACATCAAGCTTATGGAGGTATCTTACACATTCTCTATGTCTCCACAATTTCTCATCATCATTGAAATAGTCTCAAGAAGTTATATATGCTTTTTAAACTCATAAATACATATCCTTTAATAGCATGCATGTACATAATCATAATATCCTTCATGCATGAACTAACCATACAAAAGGAACTCACAAAAATACATTTAGGGTCAAAAGGTCAGTGGGTATTGATACCCACTTTCAGACGGAGGGTGTATCGATACTCCTTCAGTTGGGTATCGATACAGGCCTCATCTGTGAGCTGGTATGGATACCCTCTAAATGGGTATCGATACCCTCTGGGTTCTCTCGCGATTCTGGGCTTTGTTCTTCAACAAAACTCTATGAAAACTTAGGTTTTTAGCCTGCAACTGTTAGGGGATTGTATACAAGTTAAATATACATAGTTTTCATGCTCTTTAACCAATGAAAATCATACACACAAGGATACATGCCTCCATTCATGTAAATATCATGCAAACCACATTTAAACCTAGTATCTATGCATTTATTCATGGATTAGATATGTATACCAAGCATTGACCTAGATTTCATGCAAGCATTCATTAAGAATACATCAAAGCAATGTGGAAGACCCAAGTCTACACCAAAGGAGCAAGTTACTACTTGCTTTGAATCCCCAAAGAAGATGAATCCCAAGGAAAAAGAAGGAGATGAAGAAGATGATGACCCCTAGCCACACCCTTGATTTCTCTGAGATTTCTCCTTCCTAAAACCTTGGTTATCCTTCAAGTCTGTCTCTCTTCCTTGCTCTCCCTCTCTCCTAGCCGATCAGCCTCTCTCTCTCTCCATCTCTTCCAATCGATGGAAACAAAAAAAGGGGAGTTAGTGTTATGTTTAGCTAATACTTATAGATAATAAAACCCAACCCTAATAAAATTCTAACCAGGTGCCCTTAACACAAGTGGATGCCCCCAGCATAAGCAACTTAAAGAGATAGGGGTATTACAATCTACCCCCCTAAAAGAGGATTTCGTCCTCGACATCGCGCATACCTCAACAAAAAGATCTGGGTAACTCGCGCGCATCTCTTCTTCTATTTCCCACGTGGCATCACGCTCATCATGATGATCCCATTGCACCTTTACACAAGTTATTGATCTCGACCTTAGCTTCTGCTCCTTGTAGTCAAGAATCCTATAAGGCTTCTCTACATAGGTTGCTCCTGGCTGCAACTCTAACTCGTGGAAATCGACCACTGCTGGGCGGTCCTCATCCCTGAGATGTTTTCGAAGCATAGACACATGGAAGACATCATGAACTCCCGCTAACTGATCTGGCAAAGCTAACCGGTAAGCCACTTTCCCTACTCTCTCTAGGATAGGAAAAGGTCCAACAAAACG
>MVGT01002132.1:0-11265 GCA_002174775.1 Macleaya cordata
TAAAATATGCTAAGAGGAAATGTGCAAAAAAGTGAAAAGGAATCACTTTACAGCTCACGAAATAGCTGAAATCGCACATATCTGGGCGTTGGTTTTGAAACCAAGAAGGATGGTTTCGAAACCAAAAAAGGCCTGGAATGATTTTCATAACTTTGGTTTCGAAACCAATATGTTTGGTTTCGAAACCAAAGACCATCTAACATCATTCTGTAGCTTTGGTTTCGAAACCAACAAGTCAGTTTCGAAACCAAAAACCATCTGTTGGCATTTTTCAGGGTTGGTTTCGAAACCAATATGGTTGGTTTCGAAACCAAAAACCTCCTGACATCATTTTTCAACTTTGGTTTCGAAACCAACCTCCTTGGTTTCGAAACCAACCTTTGGCCACAGTACAAATGGTCACAGTTTCCCGAAAAACCGTGGTATTCTGACAGCATTCTTTCAAACACTAGTTTTAAGGGGTTTTGACATCTTTTGCCATTCCGTACTTTCTCATATGATCTAATATGAACTAACCACCTATGGTATTGAGTTACTAAGTCACTTACCATCCTAAAATGAGTTCCGGTGGTTTCTCATATGATCTAATATGAACTAATCACCTATGGTATTGAGTTTCTAAGTCACTTACCATCCTAAGATGAGTTCCGGTGGTTCTCATATGATCTAATATGAACTAACCACCTATGATATTGAGTTTCTAAGTCACTTACCATCCTAAGATGAGTTCCGGTGGTGAGTTGAGCTTCTTGGAGTCTTTGCTTCGCAACGAACCGAATGACTCACTAACTCTAACTCAAGTTACATTGACATCTTGAGTTTACCTTTGACACGAAATTCGACAAATATGACATGAGTGAACTCATGGACCTAACACAACCAGGTCAATAGGTTATAAGACCACTTGCACCTGCACAAACTAATCAGTTTGTACCTAGAGGAGTATAACTATCGCCTGTAAGACCTCTAGGATAGGTAATTAGACCACAGGGATAGATAATTCGGCTGCAACAAGTACAACAACCAGGGCAAGCAAATTCAAGTAACTGTAATGAGATGGGTCACATGAAGAGGCAGTGCCCGAAACTACCAAGCAGATGCACTATTGTTACAGAAGATACACCTATGGAAGAAATGTCACATGAGGATGCTTTACTTTATGCCATAACACGGGAAGATGCATCTGCTTCTGATCAAGTAGTGGAAGGTACAAATTTTTTATTTCGTCATTCAGTTCATATTTTAATTGATTCTGGATCTACACATTATTTTATCGATACACGCATGGTAGAAATACTTGAATTGATAATGACAGAGACCGGAAAGAAATTATCATTATGCACACCATTGGGAGGTAAGAATATACCTTTGAGAGTTTGTCAATCGTGCATAGTGAATGTTGATAACCAAAAGATTAAGGCAGATTTGGTAGTATTAGATCTAAAAGATTTTGATGTCATTCTTGGTATGGATTGGTTAGCTGCGTATCACCCTCATGTGGATTGTTTTGCTAAAACAGTCACATTTCAAATACCAGGAAAACCGACATTCACTTTTTCTGGTTTTAAGAAACTAGTAACTCAATCAAGGAAGATAAAGAGAGTAGGTAGTGAAGATGAAATTGGGTTGTCAGCTAGTACTTAAGAAGATGAATAACCAACATTATCTCTTGATACAATTTCAATAGTTAAAGAGTTTGAAGATGTATTTCCAGAAGTATTGTCAGGGTTACCTCCAAAGAGAGAGAGAGATTTTTCTATCGATCTTTTGCTAGGTTTTTCTCCTATCTCAATTAGATCTTATCGAATGGCTCCATTAGAAACAAAAGAGTTGAAGTCTCAAATAGATGAATTGAAAGAATTGGGATTCATTCGACAATGTTTTTCACCATGGGGAGCTCCAGTTTTATTTGTTAAGAAGAAAGACAGATCATTCAGGTTGTGTATTGATTATCGGCAATTAAATAAGGTGACTATCAAGAACAAATACCCTCTTCCAAGAATTGATGATTTATTTAATCAATTAAGAGGAGCTAATTATTTTTCAAAGATAGACCTTAGATCTGGATATCATCAGTTAAGGATAAGAGAGGAAGACATTGAAAAGACAGCTTTCGAACACGTTTAGGACATTTTGAATATCTAGTGATGCCATTTGGTTTGACAAATGCTCCAACTGCATTTATGGATTTGATGCATAGAATATTCTGGAAGTATCTAGATCAATTTGACATAGTGTTCATTGATGATATTCCAATTTACTCTAAGACTCAAGATGATCATGAAGAACATTTGAGAATTATTCTCCAAACTCTACGTGATCATAAACTTTATGGTAAATTCAGCAAATGTGAATTTTGGTTGAGTGAAGTAAAATTCCTTGGGCATGTTGTATCAAGGAATGGAATTTATGTGGACCCTTCTAAAGTGGAGGTTGTTCTAAATTGGCAGCGCCCTACATCAGTGACTGAAATACGGAGTTTCTTGGGACTTGCAGGTTATTATCGTCGATTTGTCCAGGGATTTTCTAGTATAGCATCATCACTAACACGGTTAACTCAGAAAGGTGTTAAATTTGTGTGGTCTGATCAATATGAATCTATTTTTCAGGAGTTGAAGACTCGCCTAACTACATTGCTTGTGTTAACAGTACCAACACCTGGAGAAGAGTATGTTATTTATACTGATGCATCTCGAATAGGACTTGGGTGTGTTTTAATGCAGAATGGTCATGTTAATGCTTATGCATCAAGACAATTAAAGAATCACGAGAAGAATTATCCAACACATGACCTGGAATTAGCTGTAATTGTTTTTGCTTTGAAGATTTGGAGACATTATTTGTATAGGGAGAAATTTGAACTTTACTCAGATCATAAAAGTCTCAAATATTTACTCTCTCAAAAGGAACTTAACATGAGACAGAGACGTTGGATGGAGTACTTAAATGATTACGAATTCACACTACATTATAACCCAGGTAAAGCAAATGTGGTTGCAGATGCACTTAGTCGTAAGAAAGAAGGTATTCTTGCTCACATGATGGTAAAAGAATGGTTGTTATTAGATGCAGCTACATTATATAATTTGAATCCAATGAATAAAAATGGGTACAATGGTTATATGGCATGCAACTTCATCCTACTTTAATATAGAGAATTATTAAGACACAAGCTGAAAGCAAGGAACTTGCTAGGTACGAAGAAAGGGCTGCATATACTGATAATATTGATTGGAAGTTACATACAGATAATAGTCTTTGGTTTAGGAATCGACTTTGGATACCTAGAGATGCATAATTGAGGAAAGAAATTTTAGATAAAGCTCATCGATCTCATTATACCATTCATCCTGGTAGCACTAAAATGCATATAGATCTTCGCAGAAATTTTTGGTGGCCGGGAATGAAAAAGCATGTAGCTCAATGTGTGAAGAAATGTTCGACTTTTCAACAAGTAAAGGTTGAACATCGGAAGCCACCTAGTCTTCTCCAACCTTTACCAGCTCCAGGATGGAAGTGGGAACATGTAACAATGGATTTTGTTTCTAGTTTACCAAGAACTAGAGAAGGTATAGATTCAGTGTGGGTCATTGTGGATAGATTGACAAAAATTGCTCATTTCATACCAGTCAAAAATTCTTATTCTGTTGAAAAGTTAGTACGGTTATATATTTCAGAGATAGTGAGACTACATGGTGTGCCATTGACTATAATATCTGATAGAGGTACCCAGTTTACATTTGAATTTTGGAAAAGCTTACACAAAACCTATTGAATTAATATTAACCTCTGCTCAGCTTTTCATCTACAGACAGATGGGCAATCGGAACGAGTAATTCAGATATTAGAAGACAAGTTGAGAGCTTGTATGCTTGATTTTCAAGGTAGTTGGAAAAGATACTTAGCTCTAACTGAATTTGTATATAATAATAGCTATCAAGCAAGCATCGGAATGGCACCATTTGAAGCTTTGTATAGAAGACCTTGTAAATCACCAATTTGTTGGACCGAAGTTGGAGATAATCTTTTAACTGGACCAGAAATAGTTGCAGAAACTACAGAAAATATTAGAATAATTCGGGAAAGATTACGGACTGCACAAAGTAGGCAGAAAAGCTATGCAGATTATCGTAGACGACCACTTCAATTTGAAGTGGGAGAATTTGTGTTTCTTAGAGTATCTCTAAAGAAAGGCATCTCTAGATTCGAGTTGAAAGGAAAACTTGCACCAAGGTTTATTAGGCCATTTCAGATTATAGAAAAGATTGGATTAGTAGCATATATGCTTGAATTGCCTGCACTTTAGAACAAATTCATGATGTATTTCATGTCTCTATGCTATGCAAGTATGAACCAGATCCCTCTCATGTAATTGATTAGAAATCTTTACAACTGGATGAAGATGTTTCCTATGAAGAAGGACCTATGCAAATTTTAGATCGAAGAGAAAAGATACTTCGAAATAAAGTCATCCCTTTAATTAAAGTCTTATGGAGACATCACAATAAAGAAGAAGCAACGTGGGAGAAAGAATCTGATATGCTAGCTCAATACCCATATCTCTTCAATTGAAGTACATTTTTAATTTCGAGGACGAAATTCTTATAAGGATAGGAGAATGTAACAACCCAAAATAATTTTATTGACTTTGGTGAGTCAAGTTGAGTCGAGTCCAGCGCTTTAATCTTGGAACCAATTAGGTGTTAAAATAAGTAAGTCTAGGATTAAATAATGAGATTTTGTTCAGAGAATAATTTGAAGATTCTGATTGAACGAATGGATAGATCTCAAAAAGTTATTCAATTTCAACTACTCAAGCGCAAAAATCGGACACTAAATGATCCCAAACCAAGGCCTAGAACACGATTTTGACCAGTACCGAAGGTACCCGCGATTTTGACCTTGATTTTGACCAATTAAAATTTATTTAATTGTGTTTATATACTATATATATATATGGGTGATGTATTAAAAAGTAACTTTGTATACACATAATTTGTATGTATGTGCATATACCCTAGTGTAACCCATGTAGTTATCCTTTTTTTTTAGGCTTCCCTTTTTTTCCACCGTCCTTTACAAAAAAAAACAAAAAAAATAGAGGAAACCTCTCTTATGTCAACAGTAGAAAGAGGGAGCTTGAGAGAAAAAGTGAAGAAAGAGAAGAAAAAAAGGAGAGAGATGCCGATAGAGAGAGAAAGACGGCATAGAGAGGGTTAGAGACGTTGAGAGAGAGGAAGAAGGAGAAGAAGAAAGAGAGGGAAAGAAAAGAAAGAAGGAAAGAGAAGAAGAGGAAGAAGAAGATGACGATGATGATGGGTCGATGGGGAGATCGTAGGAGCCATGAAATTTGTTGATTGAGGTATAAATTGAAACCCTTGCTATCTTAATAGAAAATCAGATTTTTCAATCACCATTAATGGCTGATTTTTGTTCAAAGTTAAGTTATTTAAGTAGGAAAAATGGTTTTCTTGTTATAGGATGTAAAATGAGATTTTTCTTTTATTGAAAATGAAAATTAGAGTAGTTAAGAGTTGAATCCCAAAACCCCCAATTATTATTTATCTTGTTGAATTTCTTTAGTGGGTTTGAGTTAAAGATTATGTGTCCTAAGTTAAATAAGGTTTGAAGAGGAATTTGATATTTTTTTAGAAGTTGTCTAAACTAGGGTTTTATTTTCAAAGCTAATTGTAGTAAATTAAATTAATTGAAATTTGAATTTAAGATATTCAAATTTACTGAATTGGAGAAATTAGGATTTGTACTAATTGTCTTAATTGAATAGAAATTCAATTCTCTTAATTCCGTGACAGTTATAATATGTTCAAATTTGTAGTGCTTTGATTTAGGGAAATTAAGTTCATCTCTTGCTAAAAACCGATAATGTTGGGGTTTTAGTTTTAGTTTTTGAAACCCTTTATAATTAAAATTGTGTTACGACAAATTAGGCTTTCAAAACACTTATTTGAGCTAAAAAGGTGTTTATGTAAATTGTAGATTCTAGAATTAATGAATTAGTTTCTAAAAGAGACATGTTCGTTGTGAACAGATTCGATTTAAGGTACTTGGACCCTTTGTGGAGATTGTTTAGGTTAGAATTTAGACTCCTAGACTATTCTATATGAAATTAGTATGAATAGAAATGAGTTTTGAAAGTGAATTAAATGTGTTGTTTACAGTTGGGAGTAGGTACTAATACCAGTACACTTATTGGAGGCCATTAATGCAGTAAAGAGTTAGCCTTGCGGGATTTGAGGTAGGAACTTATAAATACTCTCTTATAACCATTAAAGTACTTTCAATGCTTTTGATAGGGTTTAGCTTTGCAAATTAAATGTAATTATTTTGCAAAGCATGCATGATTTATTTGTGATGTCCTATTGATGTGAAAATGATTCTCCAAAAGTATAGCTTTACATAGTGATGTAAAACAATAATAGTTATTTTTAAAATAACTAGATTCTAATAATTATATATATGAATGAATATATAAGTATATGGAGTTTTAATCGTTATTTTTAAAATAACTAGATTCTAATAGTTATTTTTAAAAATAAACTATATTTTTAAAAGAATCGAGATTTAATCGTTACCGAGCTTTGGGGACGGGTATATTTTCAAAACCAAATGGATTTTGGGGTTCTTATAATATAAATATTTTACTTCCTTCCATCTGTTGGGAGAAGTAGTTGTTTTGAGAGGATGTGTGGGATGGAGGTTCCCAGTTGTTGGGTATGTATTGGTGATTCCCTAGGTACGGGTTTTCCCCCAGAATATATACTATATATGTTATGTTGGGCTTTCCCCCAGCTATGATTATTACCGGCTTTCCCCGAATTATATTACAGACTTTCCCACGATTACCCGGTTTTCCCCAGATTATATTACCGGCTTTCCCCGGAATAATATTAGATGGGAAATCACAACATATGCATGGTTGTTAGTTTTTGTAGGAAAAAATGTGTTCTACTACTAAAACTTATACTATTATATTATATATCTTTTGGTGATCTGAAAATAGATTTGTAATGCCTACATGAGCAAATCATTGAAGTTTTCCTAAAAATAATGATTTGTTCCGTATTTTTATTTTGTTTTCCTGTCTCATGACAGGAATGGGACTTTCATGATATAGGAAAACTATTGAAATCTAGGTTATTCTATTTCTCTTTTTGGAAAGCCTTGTTTGGGTAGGTACGTATATGATTCTAGAAATGTTGAGGTTACATGCTGCCTAGATTAGGCGAAGACTTGAGGAGCATAACAACTCCTGGATTATTTTAATGATCATTAAAATGTCTGCACGAGTCAAACGGCTGACCACCACGACAACGGCTACATCGACAAATTATGGTGAAGGGTCCACCTGAACCCAAATCATGAGCCAACGTGCTTCTCACAAAAATTGATAAATCAATCGTTCGGTTGGAAATCTGGAATTAACGATGGGGTTCCACATCGGTTAAGTTGGAACATGATTTGCTTACTGACTAGGAGCTGAAACATCTAGTCGTGGCCTCTTCACTCTAAGATGATTACACTATGTAGTATTATGATGGTGATATGTTGTTAGTTTAGATTTACTTATATGGGTAAGTGAATGGTTATCGGTTTATGTTGTGGAACAAGTACCAACTACTTTGATATTACTGTATTATAATTTCTCGATTTTCTTTTAAAACCTGCATTATCTTAAATTCATGTTAGTGACTATTTGTTAGTATTATAAGTTTCTTACTAAGCTTTTTGCCCAGATTCAGGAGATATTACTGCAGAGGAAAATAAGGAGACAGGAGAGGATTGGATGGACTATATATGTGTCCTTTGAGGAGATTGATACAGGGAGTACGTCAACGATTGCTTTCTTACACTTGAGGTGTTGTATTTAGCCTTTTTGAGGTGCATGTTATCTTACTTGTTTTATATATATTTTCTTAAGATATGTATATAAGACAAACACACTTATGTATATTGTACCACTTAACTCAGGTTATCTATGTATATTATTAAGTGAGGCATGATTTTAGAATTGTGGTTCGAATCCAGCCTAGTGGATGACTAGGTATTATTATTTTGATGAAGTAAGGTAGACTTTTCTTGATGAGATAAAATGACTATCGTGGATGATTGGAATGATTTAGAAATATTATTTGTGGATAAATCATATCGTGGATGATTGGAATGATTTAGAAATATTATTTGTGGATAAATCATCTCTTCTACAGGTTTATGACAGGTTTCAGACCCTGAAAATATTGGGGAAACTCTGGCGAATTTTTCGTTGGGCCTATCCATATTTTGAGGTGATTAAAGTTTTCCCGAACTAGATTAGTTTATCTCTAATTTAGGTTCATAAACCTTGTTTAGGTCTGTTTAGTACTAATTAATCACCTTGTGTAGTAAACTAAATGCCTCGAGATGCGATTCAATCTCTTAAAGATTTGAGTTTCAAATCGAGGCGTTACAATATCATTCTAGCATGAGAGCCACAAAGTATTAAAGAACACCAAATCTTCAAACACAAGTCTTCAGAGACTTCCAAGAGTTCCGTGAAGACGTAGGACATCCTTTTGATATGTTCTATTTAGTTTGGACATTGTTTAGTCCATTATTCTTTAAGTTTATCTAATTAACTGTTTGTTTGAATCAGTTTATCAGTGAAGTTAATAAAGTTTATTTTAGCTTTATTTTACTTATGTCTTGAATGTGAGTGCAGCTTCTTGTTAGCTTGGTGTAACGCGTACACCCTAGAGCTACAGGTTATTAATGGTTCCGCGGGAATGTCTAGTTCTCATTGAGTAAGGGTTGCAGACTTGAAGTATGAGGGTGGGGCATTATAGTCTGCCTATATGACACTCTCTTCTTAGTCCAGGTTGCGACAACCAAGCCACGTGGACACCGCTCTCATTGTTCTACGTGGCGACAACCAAGCCCTGTAGACCCCGATCTCCGCAGACCATGTAGTGACAACCAAGCTACATGGACATTCCAGCTCAGGCTGCGTGATGAAAACCAAGTCACGTGGTCACCATATACATTAGCTAACATAGTGACAACTAAACCACACCCGTAACCCTAACATTCCTAACATAACTGCCTCGTACGGGCCTAAGGCACATTTCGCCTCTACCCTCATCGTCTTCTCTAGGGGGAAATGAGGGTTTAATGTCTGGAGGGCCGGACACGCAAGAGGGCAGATGATGTCTGAAGGCGGCATATACATCCCCCTTTTGCATGGAGGAATGAAGCGTACACACGCACACTAAGTGGGCCAATCAGGGGACTAAGAGATCTCTGTCGTATGCAATCTCACTTTGGAACCATCGACCGCGTGGGTCTACTTATCATATGTGGTAGGTCTTGAGGACAGCTCATGAGTATCGCGTGCTTCCCTACCTCGGGACCCCCAGCCACCACCAAACCTGCATGCACCACGTGTCCAAAAGGAGAGGGCGTAGTGCAGAGATCTTCCATTTATAGGCAAGACGATGGGTAGAGAGAAAGGGGTTGGACATTCAATTAGAAGGGATTTCAGGTTCGAGTCACCTATCTAATTGTAAGGGGGAATCGACTCCATCCCACTCTAACCTAAGAACTCAGACCCCTTAGTGGGAAAATCCCTTTCTCTCCCTCTCTCTCTCTCTCTCTCTCTCAGGCAGTCTCCCTCTCTGTTGAAAGACACTCTTTCGACCTTGGAGCACCCCTCTTCTGCTCCCTGGAAGTACTAGAGCTGAACTAACTCTATAAAATAGAGAGAACGATCCTACGGACAAAGGACGACAACCAAGTCACTCTCTCTCTTGCATACTCCATTCGACAGGCTCCTTCCTCCGATGTCCCCCTCTCCGCGACCTAACCTTCTCCTCCCTTCGTATGTCTCTTGCTTATGATCAATGCGATCTCTGTATGGTCACCTTCGCTGATTTAGGCAGGGACTCGCGCCAACCTTTCCAGACCTCAGGTGACTGTGAATCCACATATTCGCATATCCCACCACGAATATGGTCCATAGGCCTTAAGCCCATACTTAAGTCTATATAAAAAAATCTCGGGTGTTACACATTCACTATTGATCCCTAACTATGACTGTTTCCTAACGATCATCTTCTTCCCCCAATCCTATATAACATACATCGAATAACTCATACTAATCTATCCAAAAAAACTCCAAAAATAAACTAAATCTGTAGAGTGGTTGAAGAAGATTGAAGCTTCTTGGTCTTTTCTCAAACATCTCTCTTATTTTTTCTTCTTGGTCTAAAATTAAACTAAGTGATAAGAATGGGTGGTGGTGGAGAATCAAGCTTATGATCTAAAGTATGTAATAGATTGATGTTCATTTTCATCATGTCCATCCCCATTTTTTAGTTAGTTGTAGTCATTTCACCATTAATGGAGGTTGAGCACGCAGGAGAGGCTTAACATTAAATTTACTATGTACAGAAGGGACTTATATCAAATTATTGTATTAACAGTAGGGAGTTATGTTGTATTATTGTAACGCCCCAATTCGAAACTTAAAATCTCTAAGAAATTAAGTCGCATCTCGAGGCATTAGGTTAACTATACAAGGTGACTAATTAGTACAAAACAAACCTAAACAAAGGTTTACAAACCTAATCAGAGTTAGACTAATATAGCTATCCATATCATTAATCACCTTAAAATATGACTAGGGCAAACGAAAAATTCGCCAGAGTCTCCCCTATAATTTCAGGGTTCTCAACCTATCAAAAACCTGTAGAAAAGATGATTTATCCACAAATAATATTTCTAAATCATTCTAATCATCCACGATAGTCATATCATCTCATCAACACTAGTCTACCTTACTTCGTCAAAATAATAATACCTAGTCATCCACTAGGCTGGATTCAAACCACAATTCTAAAATGATGCCTCACCAAATAATATACATAGATAACTTGAGTTAAGTGATATAATATACATAAGTGTGTTTGTCTTATATGCATATCTTAAGAAAATATATACAAAACAAGTAAGATAACATGCACCTCAAAAAGGCTAAATACAACACCTCAAGTGTAAGAAAGCTATCGTTGACGTACTCCCTATATCAATCTCCTCAAAGGGTATAGATATAGTCCGACCAATCCTCTCCTATATCTTCGTTTCCCTCTGCAGTAATATCTCCTGGATCTGAGCAAATAGCTCAGTAAGAAACTTATAATACTAATAAATAGTCACTAACATGAATTTAAGACAATGCAGGTTTTAAAAGAAAATCGAGAAATCATAATACAG
>MVGT01002132.1:11529-25931 GCA_002174775.1 Macleaya cordata
CAACCAAGAAAACGTATGCGGCAGCCCATCTATTAGTAAGGGGCTTTCGCGGCTCAGCCGTTGCTTGTTTCCTTCGTAATGGGCGGCGCTCAGGAGTTCCTTGTTCCTCTGAGCAACCATTAATAGGAAGGAACATCTGCCCGCCTCCCCATCAGTCGTCCCTAACCGATGAGAGAAAGGTGAAGCATTTAAGCTTCGAAGTTCAGCAGGTGACCCAATATCAGCAAATGAACTCCCTTCGCCATCCTCTAACAGCAAGAGAAAGGAATCCCTAGCCAGCTAAGCTAAAGCTTGCCATCGTGCCTGTTTTGGCGTGAGTTTCTTCTGGGTCAGGAAGTCACTCGTCGCCACATTATCCGTCTTGACCACGAATCGTGACCCGCCTCCACGTTCTCAAGCAGTGCACTATTGCTGTCATCTCCTTCTCTTGGACCGCGCCTCCCTTACTTACTTATATGGGGGCTCATTGAGCTTTCGGCTCTCATATGCGATAGGGTGACCTTCTTGTACTAGCACACCGCCGATGGCATAGTCTGACGCATCCGTGTGTACTTCAAATGGCTTAGTGTGATCTGGCAACTGCAATACGGGGTCATCAATCACTGCCTGCTTTAGGTCCTCAAAAGCTCTTTGACACTCTTCCGACCAGTGCAGTGCCATGATCGGTCCGTACGTCCTTCTTTAGGAGATTTTTGAGTTGAGCAGCCCTCTTCGAGTAACCTACGATGAATCTTCGGTAATAGTTCACGAGCCCTAAAAACGATCTTAGCTCACTCACCTTGGTAGGTGCTTGCCACTCCTCGATGGCTCTGATGCCCATCCAATGCCCTAGGAATAGGATCTCCGTCTGTCCAAAGGAGCATTTCTCTTTCTTTACATAGAGGTGATTCTTCCTTAATACCTTAAAAACGGTCCGGAGGTGGCTAACGTGGTCGTTTAACGAATGGCTATAGCCCACGATCAAAGTATACCACCAGTCGTCTAAGTACGGGTGGAATAGCTCATTTATGAGGGTGCAGAACGTGGCAGGGGCATTGGTGAGTCCAAACCAAAAAAAAGGCATAACCAAATCAAACGCACCGTACCTTGCTTGTCACACAGGTCGTCTTTGGCTCGTCTCCTTCCGCGATACGCACCTGGTAGTAGCCCGACCGTAGATCCAACTTCGAGAAGTATCTCGCGTTCGGTCGAAGAAGTCTGCAATCAAAGTGGATACTTGTTCTTGATGGTTAGGTTACCTTGTTGAGCGCCCGATAATCAATAATAGAGGTTGGTTTCCAACAACTGGGGTTTAGCACCCTGCCAACTAACAGAAAAAGGGCTTGCCCGGCTAATATATATTTTATAAGAACCCGAAAATCCATTTGGTTTTAGAAATATACCCATCCCCAAAGCTCGATAACGATTAAATCTCGATTCTTTTGAAAATATAGTTTATTTAACTATAAATAAGAAAAGAATCATCCATATACTTATATATATATAACTCATTCATATATATATAATTATTAGAATCTAGTTATTTTAAAAATAACTATTACTGTTTTACATCAATATGTAAAACTATACTTTTGGGAAATCATTTTCACATCAATAGGACATCACAAATAAATCAAGCAGGCTTTGCAAAATAATTACATTTGATTTATAAATCTAAACCCTATCAAAAGCATTGGAAGTACTTTAATGGCTACAAGAGAGTATTTATAAGTTCCTACCTCAAATCCCGCAAGGCTCTCTTTACTGCATTAATTGTTAATGGACATTCAAACATAATTTTTCGGTCACCGGTAGCATCATTTTGATGTGTTTAATATGGGTGATATAAGTCCATACTTAAAATCAGAACCAGTCAACCGATCTACACATTACAGAAAGCCGATGGGGAGGGAGATCAAAGAGAGAGAAAGAGCTAGTAGAGTGAAGAGGTCTCTAATTGTCGGTTATGGCACTATGAAGACCTATCAGCCGGTCACTAATTACTTTAATTGAACTTTAGAAGACCAACGGGATGCCTCTATTATAGCTTCTCACCAACTAATAACCCTAAATCTTTCGATCTCTCGAAGTTTTTTCTAGTGTTTACTCCCAGAACACTCCTCTCTAATATCTCTTTGCATCACCTTTATTAAATTAGAAAACCCTAAATCTACGTCTCTCTATGTTACATCTTCTTTCTCACTAACCCTAAGTTTTTATCTAAACTTTTGCCTCAAAACATTCTCCAAGGTTTTATGTCCTCAATTTCGAAACACAACATCTTCTATGGGGCTTTTTCAAGGTGCAATTAGAGTCGTCTGAGATACTTTAAAGTTCAAAAAAATGGACGGTAAAAAACCTCATATAGAATATCAAAGCTTCTAGTGAAGAAATTGCACATTGGAGGTTGATGATCTAAGATCAAACTTTATAATGAACTCGAATCAGTCCTTAGAGAACACCAAGAAACCTTTATTAAGATGGAAATACAGTTCGAAGGGGTTCTATGCTACATATATATGTTCGTTGATGATGCTGCTACCCTGACGGGATGAGCTTTGCTAATGCTGTTGCCCTGACGAAAAATAAGTTCCTTTGAGGTATGAACATAACTCTAAAAACATATTGAAGGGAAAGATACCACATCATTTGAGACTTTTCAATGAGCTCCAAAAAACTAGTAAGTGATTGAATCCAGTGATTTGCTTTCTTTTAGTGGCAAGATTCCAAGATTGCTTACCCTCCACCCAAATACATATCCATAAACCTTAGTGTCTTTCTAATCCAAGATTATTGTTGGTACACACTATGAAAAAATATAATATTTGTAACATTAATAAAATCTATAACATTTTAAAACTGTTGCGGATTGAGCCGTGCCGAATTTTTCATAATAGTTATGAAATGTTGTAGAAATCCTTTATAAAAGTAATAAAACACAAAAAATATACAAATTGGACGTAATAGGAATTCGTTCTTGAACTCAATTTTGTTTTTAACCGTAAAATTTTAGGCACCCATAAAAGTTTTCTAATTAATGTTCGAAACTATCTGCTTCTTATCAATAATGCATCCTTAATGTTTTAAACTTTTAAAATGCATTATGAATACGTAACATTAAACTACAATTATGAATATCAAAAATATGTTTTACAAAATTAACAAATTGGTTTAGTGACATCACAAGCAACCACTAAGAATTAGACGTTATAAACTACCAATAATTAATGTGTAGATTTATTTTTTATTATTGTATACCTCTTATTTTGTTTTATTTTTGTGTTGTTTTTTATTTTTAATTTAAATATTTTGAATAGATGTATGAGGACATATTTGATTTTAATTTATCTCATTCAAGTTAATTTTTGTTTTGTTCTGTTTTTAATGTGTAATTTTTGTATGCATTTGATGTTATAATACTACATTTTACTAGCCAGTTTATGGTTGGCACATCACAATCATCAACCAAGAAATGTGGGGTATTAATCTAGATTATGGATTTACGCCATAATGTAACCTGGGCAATTGTCCCGTTTAAAAAAAAAAAAACTAAATTATGGTTGGCAAATCGCAGTTATTTGCTAAGATATATGGGTATTTGGTTGGAATCGATTATACTAGTTAAAAACGCAGCGGAAAAGTTTTTAGGGCATAACCCCAATAATATTCATTCGGTGTTTCGAGTTACTCAACGATCATGCATTTCAAGCGTTTATGAGGTAAGGTGATATTCAGAAATAGCTCATGAATATAAGAGCAAGATAATAGATAACAATTCTCTACAGTAATTAAACTTCTATTAATCATCATGCTATCTTTAATTTTTGTTTTTGGAACTCTTTATATAGATAACCCCTACATAACAAATTATAAACCTACTAAAATACTAAAAACTTGGTCCCTAAGGTATCTACTAACTTTAGAAAACTTTCTAATTAAACCTATCAAAACTCAAAATATAAACTACTAGACCTCCGTAAATAAGCCATGATTAAATTACAACAACGTGATTAGGAGTTTTGGTGGACAAAAAAAAACTAATATGTATATAATAAATATATTGGGTGTGGGGCATCCAAGTGAGCCCCACACATTATTTAGAAAATGTCGGCAGCACATTAGGTGCGCCACTTAGTGGGTATTTGGGTCTTACAAAAGTCTTTTCAAAATAAAACTCTTTTAAAAATAAAACTTTATCTTTAAAGTATTTCAAAAATAATAAACTCCCATTTATTTTAGATAAATACTACATTATCCTCTCAAACTAGATAATTATCCTCAAAAGTTGGGAAACAAGTATTAGATTATAACCATTAGATCATGTTTATCCAAACTCTAGTTAATCTTAACCATCCAAAAAGGTTTCCCAAATCTTAAATATTACTTGTTTTGAATTATCTACTAAAACTTAAATTCTATCCCTATTTTATCTATAATTCATAGTAGATAGTTATAGCCATTGGATTGACTTGATATTTAATCTCAACCATTCAAATTAGATAAATTTTAGAAGCTAGAAATCAGCCCCTTATGTAGAAATCGTTTTCTACAAAAGCTAGTAAAACTATTTTATTTTTCTTTATTTTCGGATAAATACTAAGGGAGTGTTTTTGAGTTTTGAAAATGTGATGGGATCAGGAGAGGGGGTCTGGTCAAACTCTATAAATACCCCTCTCCCTTGTTCAAAATCTCCATCACAACTCTCCCAATCTTTCTCTCTCTTTCAAGTTCAAGAAGAAGAAAAAAATCCAAAATCCTTCAAAATTCTCTCTTCTCTTCTTCTTCTTCTTCTTCTTTTCTTTCTTCTTCTTTCTTTCTACTCTTTTCTTCTAAAACATTTGTTGAAGAAGAAGTCAAGCTTGGAGCTATAGAAGACCTTCGAAGAAGAGCCGTTCTTAAAGCCTCGAGGATTTAAGCGAAACAGGTAGGGGAAACCCCCATCCTAAAACTGTTTTTCAAAATTCCCTTAAAATTGTTTATGAAATATGTTTTCAAAAATTTATTTTCAAAATCATCATGTTTTCAAAAATTGGTTTTCTACAAAAATATACATGTTTTGAAAAAGGTTTTTCTGCATAAAAAGTATTGTTTTGGGAGAGTGAAACATGAGTGATTTTCTTCCTTTAATAATAAGCTATCCAAGTTAAAGTGGTTAGATGAGAGTTTTTAAAAGAAACATCTTGGGTTTTAGGGTTAGTTGCCTTAGTAACCATGAGTAGTGATACTTACAAGTAGTATCAAAAAGTTCTCCATAAGAGAGGTTAGATGTGTACTCCATAAGAGAGGTGACACAGTTTAAAACTTAATTTCGTCAGTTGTGTTATGTGATTGTGGTATTGTGAAAATGATGTGTTGTTGGGCCTAAGAAGCACTGCTTTGAGAGGCATTCTCCATAAGAGAGAAGTTGATATCCGGATCCGTCCAGAGAAGACGGTGGTTGATTTTCAGAAAAACCCTGACGAAGGAAGAGAAATATTATTAATAATAATAATAAAAAGGTACTAGTATACAGTTTTCCAAAACTTTGTCTGTTGTTTTGAAACATACTAATATTTTCAAAAGTTGTTTTGATATGGAAAGTAGAGATGTGATTTGTTTGAAAATGATTTTGGCCAAAAAACTATGACTAGCACCAGTTTTCAAGGTAAGTTTTCTATACTATGAGTCATGTAGCATGCATGGGCTAGATGGGTAAAAAGGTTTATTTGCATTGTTTGTTTGTTTGGAAATTTATGGTGTTAGTCACTTTAACCTATGTTTTGGTTGAACCTACTGAGCTTCGCTCACCGCCCACTTTATGAGATTCCTACATTTGTAGTTTAAGCAGTTTTGTCGCACAAGCTGAAGATTGTGCATGTTTTCCGAACTAAATGACCTGGAATTAGGCTCTGGCCAAAAGACAAAAGTTGGAGGTTTCTGAGTCTAGTTTTTAGAGAATCAAACGGTTCCTGAATCCGATTTGAAATGAATCCGATACACCCTATTAATTTAACTGTTGTAAATCTGTCTTCAAAACTCTTTGAGCCTTTGTTTTTGAAATGTGTATTTGCACACTTGAAACTCCATGGTTCCTAAACTCTTCTAAACTGATTTGCTTATCTTTTGAATTTAAAGAGATTGTTTTTGTTTCCGCACCTATTCACCTTAGTAACACCATGGGGCCTGGGTCGTGGATTCAACCTAAAAATGGGTCAGACCATTAGTATCGAGGGTCGGGGTGTTACAGCTCTTGTACGAATTGAAGGAGTCACCAAGGCAATTGTACAAGATATTTGGCACACTAACGGAGGATCATGAGTTTGCATATAACTTGTATGATAACTGTGTGTATTTTAAGAAACTACAAGGTGGAGTATGGAGCTGATATGAAGGATTGGAGTGCAATTGGTAGCTTAGTCCATGTGGTGATGTGCACTCAAGTTAAAATTTCACAGGCGGTTCGTGTTGTTAATTATTTGGCGAATTTGGGATAACAACATCGGTAGGCAGTGAAGTGTGAGTATCTACAGGGTACAGATGATATAGGATTGATCAATGTCCTACTGGTGGAGGCGCCATGAGGTGTAAGGAAGTGACGATGATGAACCTGAAGAGAAGAATAGGTACGTGAAGAAGGGTTTAAAAAAAGGTAGAGATTTGTCAGTATTTTGGCAAAACTCAGAAAATGAGGCAAGTGGTTTCGAAAGCAAGAAGGTGCTTTCAAACCCAAAAAGGAGTAGTAGTATATCAGTTGGATTTGGTTTCGAATGCAAGCAGGTTGGTTTTTGAAACCATAATCGAGAAACCATGTCAGATGGTTTTGCTTTCGAAAGCAAGTTATGTGCTTTCGAAAGAAAAGTGACAGAAAGTTGACAAACGACTTTGCTTTCGAAAGCGAGGTACTTTTT
Source organism: Macleaya cordata (assembly GCA_002174775.1). Classification (NCBI taxonomy): domain Eukaryota; kingdom Viridiplantae; phylum Streptophyta; class Magnoliopsida; order Ranunculales; family Papaveraceae; genus Macleaya; species Macleaya cordata. Next base: position 18,396 of record MVGT01002132.1, read on the forward strand.
TCGAAAGCAGTTTGCGGAAATTCTAATAGTGAGGTTTGCTTTAGAAAGGAAACAAGGTGCTTTTGATAGCAGTGCCATGGGTAAGGCAGTTTGGTATTTTGAGTCCTAATTGGACTGGGTTTCTTCCTATTTTGTGGAAATCTTTTGTAAGCTTATTTAAAGGGTTCTTTAGGGGTTTTTAAGTAGAGAGAATTGTGAGTGAAGTTTGTGTAAGAGCTAATCAACATTGAAAGTTTGTGAGAACTCTTATAAGGGTTGTGAGGCATGGAGCATGGGCTGCCATTGAAGGTGAGTGTCTTGTAATTGTTCTTTGTGATTTTTATTATAGTAGAAAGGTTCAACGTCATCCGTGGATGTAGGCAATCTTTTCAAACCACGTAAATCTTGTGCGTTGTGGTTGTTTGTTTATTTCCTGCTTTACGTTCTTGTTTGTATTGCTTGGTTCATCTTTAATTATGGTTTAATCGATCCTTTAAATTCCTAACATTTGGATCGTGATATAATTATCCTAGATATATCTGAAACACTTAATATTGTGGCTGAAATCAATGAGTCTATTTTGGTTAATGCTTCTTCGATGTTTGCAATCATGGTTGTGGATCCTACTCATAAAGAAACCTCTAATTTGGTAAGTGATGATTCAACTCTAATTCTTGCAAAGAAAAATAATGGTGCTATTTTTTCAGCTGATGATGCATGTCCCATGCAAACTTGACCAGTGTGGGTTACTAGATTTAGGGTACCATGGATCGGCTTACGCTTAGATTAATAAATGAAGCAAATGTTTCAATATCCGAGAAAGATTGGATAATGCTTATGCCTTCTTTTCAAGGCAGGATTTGTTTCCTAGTGTTACAGTGCATCATCTCTCTTATATAAACTCAAACCATTGCCCCGATTTTGATTAACACATCCCCTTAAATTGGTCGTCATCGATCGCTTCTTAGGTTTGAAGCCTTCTGGTGAAAATATGGGGAGTTTAATTCTACTTTATCTTATAGTTGGAAGTCTACTGTTCGTGTTCAGGAATTTCATAACATATTGCAAAGCCTTATCCAAATTTGAAAAATTAGAGAAATTCTAATTTTGGAAACATCAGTTGAGAGTTAGCTCGGCTACAAGATGAACTCGCTATTTTTCAAAATCAAGAACCAACTGATGACATTTTAATGAATATTAGTGATCTGACTTCTGGTTACAATGATAATCATAAGGCGACCTTTTGGCACCAAAGGGTAAAGTCCCAATATATTTGGGACCATAATCGAACATAAAATTCTTTCATATGTCTATCACAAGTAGAAGATGTAAGAATACTATCACTTCCTTAATGATGGCTAATAGAACGTGGCTAGACTCATATATTGCTATATCCAAATGTTTGGTTTTTCACAGAGTTAATCTATTTGTACCATTCCAGATGGTGAGGGAATTGTCTCTGTTATTCGAAGTATGGGACCTTTAAAGGCTCCTAGGCCGAACAAGTTCCTTGTTTTGTTTCATGAGAGGTGTTGGGAGGTAATTGGTCTTAATCTCATTTGTTTAATTCAAAAGATTTTTTATGTTAGAATTTTTTTTGATAATTTTAACCAGAAATTAGGATAAAAAAAAGAAAATTTGTCACATTCATATAACTTACTAAATACATCTATAACATTATAAAATTGTTACGAATTGAGATATGTTGAATTTGTCATAACAGTTGTGAAACGTAGCGGGAGTCATCTTGTAATACCCCCAATTTTTTTCTTTAATTTTGGGTTGGAGTTGGAAGTGGGTGTAAAGCCTATGGGCTCATATTTGGCCCAATTTTAGTCCAGTAGTTTAGTAAGGGGGTGTTAAACCATTGCTGCATTTTAGGGTGGAATCAACCAACCCTGCCAATTCACCATTGCATGCATTCATAATTGAGTAATTACATGGTAATTATTATTTTAGAAAATAAATAATATATGTGGAGATATGTCACACGTGGACCCCACATAGGGGTGACGTTGAGAGAAGGGAGAGAGATAGTGAGAGGAGCGACTTCTCTCTCACGCCTATTTTATTGAGATGTTTAATTTTGGTTAAAGATAAGATTTTAGAAATCTTTTCAAAAAGAAAAATAAATAAACTAGTAATGAATAAAGTCTTACTAACTTAGGAAGATTTATCCTTATCTTTTAATTCTCAAACAAGTAATACATGTATACCATAGTATTTGAAACCCTAGATGCCTTGATCAATTATAACCGTTGGATTAAAAGGCTTGACAATTTAACTGGAAATTAATTTTTTTTGGATAAATTGTAGAAAAGATTTCAGTGGACCCCACATGAAAGTGAAAAACATGGGCAACCTTAGGAGGGTAGCTTGGTGTACCACCTCCACAAGTTTATTATAGTTTTTAAAAATTTAGATAAGTATGGAAGTTAAAAATAAATTTAGATAATTATTTGAAATTCCAATACCTTATTTTAGAGATAATTGAAATATATTCTCTCTTACTAATAAAATCTTTTTGAAGATTCCATTAGATATTCATTGTTGTAGAGATCATTTCTAGCAATTGGATTGACCTTGATGACTTAATCTAAATGGTCCTAAATAAATCCAATATATGGGTAGATACTTTCCAAGATTTTATTTTAATTTGAAATAAGTTAGGTAATATACTAAATACCAAAAAGATATCTAAATTAGATCTTTTTATTTTTTTAAAAAGATTATTCCAAGTTGGAAGTATGGGCAGAATCTTCCTCTAAAAGAAAAAAATGAAATTTACTTTTTAACTTAAAAAAAAAGGGAAAAAAGAAGAAGAAGAAAACCTAGCCGCCCCTTCCTTTCTAACCCTTTTTCGACCATTAAGCCTTCACTTTGAGATAAAAACCACCATTAAAGCTCTGTAGAAACGAAGGTTGGTAAAGAGGAAAAGCAAATCTAAGGATCCTAAGGAGGTTTTTGCGAAAAATGTAGGGTAAATCAACCCTAAAACCTTATTCTTTCAAGTTAAATCATTATATATTAGAGTGATTTGTTTATTAAGGCTTTGTATGATCTTGTTACTATTTTTGTATTGTTTTGATTTCAAAATCTAGATCTAATCTTTTAAAAATTTTGCATGAGTTCTCATTATTATTGCATGGTTTAGTATTTAACATTATCAAAAGGAAAAAGGTGAAATGCGATAAGATTCTTGATCAAAAAAGAGAAAAACCTTGCCTTATGGCGTTACCCCATGATGGGTCCCCGCAGAAGACGGTCAATGTGACCATGGGTGGCACCCGTAATAGCCGATCAAAGAAAATAAGAAAGAATAATGTTGCTGTCAAAAAGTACTACTTTACTGTTTATGAATAATGTTGCAGTCAAATAGTAACGCTTTACTATTTATGAATATGTTATTGTTAATCATTGAAAAACTGTGAAATATACTATTTTTTAGTCACATTTTTCATTTACGAATATGAATCATGGCTAGTGTGGTTATATACATATGCGAAACACTTCAATAATGATTTTTAAACTGTTATTAGTTGCAGATTTGCTATTAAAAGCGTTATATAGTGCTGTTACAAATGTCAAAAAAGCGTGACAGTATATAGTATTGGTATTATATACTGCAGTACCAACTGCATACCCGAGCACCCCTCTACCCTATATGTAGTACCAACTCAAGGACACTTATTTTTCTAGTGATCGATCTCGCCACAACTGAGTAAGCGATGTTGTTTTGGGGTATAACTAGATCCGCCCACTTCGTTACTGTCATGGATGGCATTGTCCAACCATTCAAAACTACCACATATCGAATATTGACACTTCAAGAACATATGTCCCGAATTTTTATCAGTGCCAGAGATCATTAACTTTTGAAGGTTTGAGGTCATCTTGCAGATTTGGCACACAGCTGCTGCAGCTTGACACTAAGAAAGGAAACAAACATAAAAATTAGAAAAAAGTTTAATACAGAGTTTATAATTGTAACGACCCAAAATAATTTTGTTGACTTTGGTGAGTCAAGTTGAGTCGAGCCCAACGTTACAATCGTGGAACCTATTAGGTGTTAAAATAATTAACTCTAAGATTAAATAATGAGTTTTTGTTTAAAGCATAATTTGAAGAATCGAACCTTACGAATGGGTAGATCTCGAAAAGTTATTAAATTTCGACTACTCACGCGTGAAAATCGGACACTAGGTGATCACAAACCAAGGCCCGGAACACGATTTGGATGGGTACCGAAGGTACCCGCGATTTTGACTTTGATTTTGACTAATTAAACTTTATCAAATTGTGTATATATACTATATATATGTATTGGGTGATGTATTAAGGAGCAATTTTATAAACCTTTCTATTATATACACATAATTCGTTGTATGTACTTATACCTTAGTATAACCAAAATAATTTTAATTAGGTTTTTTTGTTATTACTAATATTATGTTAGCTTTTCTTTATTTTTTTCCACCGCCTATAGTTTATAGGTAAGAGAGAGAGAAATCTCTCTTATTCACTCAGTAAGCTTAAGAGAGAGAGCGAGGAAGAAGATGATGATGATGTTAATGATGGTCCGATTGAAATCGTAGGGACCACATAATTTGTGGATTGAGGTATAATTTGAAACCCTAACTTTTTATTTTATTTTTAATTAGATATTTTATGTTGTTAATCTTAGTTTTCAATTTTAGAGTTAATTTTGTTAATAGTTTAAGGTTTGATTAGACCTTTCAAACCCTTAATTGATGAAATTGATAATTGAGAAGGCTGATTTTGACCCAAATTTACTGTTTTGGGTTAGATTGTAGATTCGGAGGTCTAAATAATTGAAGAGGATATTTAGAGCAAATTGGGTTGTAGTCCTAAAGCCCTTATTTGATTTGATAAGAACCTGGACCCTTGTAGTGACTGTTTAAGTTAGAATTTAGATTCCTAGGCTATTCTATGTGTAATTAGTATGAATTGAATTGAGTTTTGAAAGTGAATTAAATGAGTTGTTTATAGTTGGGAGTGTGTACTAATACCAGTACACTAATTAGAGGAAATTAATGCAGTAAAGAGAGCCTTGCAGGATTTGAGGTAGGAACTTATAAATACTTTCTTGTAGCCATTAAAGTACTTCCAATGCTTTTGATAGGGTTTAGATTTATAAATCAAAAGTAATTATTTTGCAAAGCATCCATGATTTCTTTGTGATGTCCTATTGATGTGAAAATGATTTCCCAAAAGTATAGTTTTACATAGTGATGTAAAACAGTAATAGTTATTTTTAAAATAACTAGATTCTAATAATTATATATATATATATATGAATGAGTTATATACATATATAAGTATATGGATGATTCTTTTCTTATTTATAGTTAAATAAACTATATTATCAAAAGAATCGAGATTTAATCGTTATCGAGCTTTGGAGATGGGTATATTTCTAAAACCAAATGGATTTTCAGGTTCTTATAAAATATATATATTTTACTTCCCTCCATTTGTCTGGAGAAGTAGTTGCTTTGAGATGATGTATGGGATGGAAGTTCCCACTTGTTGGGTATGTGTTGGTGATTCCCTAGGTACGGGCTTTCCCCCAGAATATATACTATATATATTATGCTGGGCTTTCCCCCGGCTATGATTATTACCGATTTATGTTGTAGAACAAGCACCAACTACTTTTACATTTCTGTATTATGATTTCTCGATTTTCTGTTAAAACCTGCATTGTCTTAAATTCATGTTAGTGACTATTTGTTAGTATTATAAGTTTCTTACTGAGCTATTTGCTCAGATCCAGGAGATATTACTGCAGAGGGAAACGAAGATATAGGAGAGGATTGGTCGGACTATATCTATACCCTTTGAGGAGATTGATATAGGGAGTACGTCAACGATAGCTTTCTTACACTTGAGGTGTTGTATTTAGCCTTTTTGAGGTGCATGTTATCTTACTTGTTTTGTATATATTTTCTTAAGATATGTATATAAAACAAACAAACTTATGTATATTATATCACTTAACTCAAGTTATCTATGTATATTATTTGGTGAGGCATCATTTTAGAACTGTGGTTTGAATCCAGCCTAGTGGATGACTAGGTATTATTCTTTTGACGAAGTAAGGTAGACTAGTATTGATGAGAGATTTAGAAATATTATTTGTGAATAAATCATCTTTTCTACAGGTTTTTGACAGGTTGAGAACCCTAAAATTACAGGGGAGAATCTGACGAATTTTTCGTTCGCCCTAGTCATATTTTAAGGTGATTAATGATATGGATAGCTATATTAGTCTAACTCTGATTAGGTTTGTAAACCTTTGTTTAGATTTATTTAGCACTAATTAGTCACCTTGTGTAGTTAGCCTAACGCCTCGAGATGCGACTCAATTTTTTAGAGATTTTGAGTTTCGAATTGGGGCGTTACAGACATGGTATCAGAGCGTTAGTATTAGATCCGAATTGGGAAGTAAACGACGTTAATATAAAATTTATAAAGATTAAAAGACATATTATTATTATTTTCTTGATTTTCTCTGTGTATATGATTATATGTCTATATTTTGTTTTGAAGATGTGTCTTTTATAAGAGGTAGATTATGGAGATGTTTGGAGAAGGTACTTCAAGTCGAAGTTCGGAGAATGATAAAATGGACAGAATGATGGCAATGATTGAACAGGTGGCAAAAAGTCAATTAGAAATGAGGACCCAGGTTATTGATATCTCAGATAGGCAAGCACGACTTGAGGCATTACCGCAGTCATCACAACAAGTTGAATCTCCAATCTAAAATCCAGTACAGCCACAGATTCCACTTGTTATTCAGAGAGAAGAAGTAATGGTTGAACCTGTAAACCATCAAGTTGGGAAGTTACTGGCAGAGTTCAACAAATTGCGTCCAACATCATTCGGAGGATCTTCTGATCCAAATGCTGCAGAAAATTGGCTACTTGATATGGATTCTATGTTAGAACCAATGGAGTGCAATACTTTTCAGCGTGTGATGTTAGTCACTTTTATGCTTCGAGGTGCAGCCAAGATATGGTGGAGGTCAGTGAAAGATGTTCAAACTGAGCCACTTGATTGGGCAAGATTTCAGGAGCTATTTCTGGAAAAGTATGTGACTGAGAGTGCTCGAGACAGAAAGCATCAAGAATTTATGAATCTAGTTCAAGGGAATCTTACTGTGAGTGAGTATGAGGAGAGGTTTACAGCTTTATCTCGATATGGTCCAGAACAAATCTCCACAGATGCGGCCAAAGCCAAGAAGTTTATTCGAGGCCTTAAAACATTTATCAGGGGAAAATTGGCTCCATTCCAGATCCGTTCATATATTGAGGCAGTTAGTAAAGCTTTGAGTATTAAAAGAGAAGATGAGGATATACAAGCGACTAGAGGACAGGCGGGGAGGACTAGACAATTTCCTCAGCAATTCCAGGTGAGACAGGATCCTAATAAGAGATAGGTAGTCCCAAATTCTTCCGGACAGTTGAGTTACAGACCAGTTAGACAGCAATGGCAAGTGGTGCGACCAGCAATTTCGCAACCAAGTCAACA
>MVGT01002134.1:9678-26620 GCA_002174775.1 Macleaya cordata
ATATAATATAGATGAGAATTCCCTTTGATTTTTTGTAAGTTATACCTAGAGTTTGTAACAGATATAAGCATTAAAATACTTGTAATGGATATAATTGTAACAAAGCAATAAAATGACGTGTTAGAAAAACCCAATTTTGATGTAGTGATGGATCGGCATACAGTGTTATTTGTACATTTTATATGTACAGTAGTTTGTGGGGCTCATATGCCGTTGATCTAAGGGCTTATATTTTTTGATAATGTTCTCTTCACCTTGTAGATCATCCTCACTAAAAATCAAATCATTCTAAAATTGCTAGTCCCATTAAAAATTAACTATTTTTCTCATCGTTCATTGTTCACTGTTAATTTTTACTCAAGTTTCGATCAATTTTTGGTAGGCCAAGAAATTATAGTATGATATAATTTTTGGAAGGGATATTCTAATCATCTTGTAGATCATTCTCACTAAAAATCAGCCATTGGTTCCTCACCATGTGGGCCCCACAACCAATGTAAAAATAATCCGTTCTCTATATATATTTATGTATTACTAAAATTACATGGGAGAAATTTAATGGTAAACCATACACCTAATAAGTTTGGATCCTAAGGCCTCTAAGGACATGAGAGGGATACACAACCACTTCGCCAAAGGGCCATGTACGAGAATATTTTTTCTGAAAAAAAAATTATTTTTTCTTAATCTGAATTGATAACTTGAGGTTTGTAAAATATACATTTGAAAATGATGTTACACAATAGTTTTTATGCACATGCAACAAGTATGGACCTTTATTTTTTGCTAGGTAAGCAAGAATATATTAATCAGAATAAAATTATACAAAAGTAGAGACAAGCTCCGAACAAAGTAGATGAACAAAAGCAAAACCCTCTACAACACTATGCGAGCGAGGCATTCCTACCAGACTGACACCCCAAGCTGCAATAATCATTTGTAAAGGTTATGAAAATCTAAAATAACAAGTTTTTAGATTTTCGACAGCTAGAAAAATTAGCCGATGATCAAAGGTTTCCTTCATTCCAAGGGGAAGATTAGCTCGACGCTTGGACATGGTATCTGCAGCAAAGTTTGTTTCTCTAAAAACCGATGAGAATTTGATAGTCAAGTTTTTCTGATATTATACCATCTAGAGTTAATCAACCACGGAACTTTGTCACTTGCGAAGCATTTGATAGCAGTTTGAGAATCGGAAGTGACCCATATTTTTAACCATCCTCGATTTGAGGCCCACTCCAAACCAATGGCTAGGAGCTCAGCCACAAAGTTGGTACAGATCCCAAGGCCCACTGACATCGCACCAATAGTATTACCTGTGTGATCACGAAGAATCACCCATGCACCGCTTGACCCTGGGTTACCTCTTGAACATCTATCACACTCAATTTTCAACTGATCAAGGTCAGGAAGGCTCCAAAAGCATTGTAAGTCCCTAGTGGGTTTAGCTGGTCTAGGATTGATTTGAAGGTTTTTAAAAATTATGAGGTCCTCTACCCTGTTATGCATAGTGCTTTTCATCAGAATAGAACATTCAAAGAAATTTGCTAATATCTTACTTTTAACCCGACGAAAAGAAGCTGGAATATTGTTGAAGATGCAACTATTTCGGTGATGCCACATTTCAGTTAGGACATTAGTAATAGCAGCAGCCCAAAGGTCACGAATGGCAGCACTCCTAGTTGTAGCATGAGCAGTAACTGTTTCAAAATTTTGAACATGGGGAGTCCATTGGAATCCAAAAATCTCATGAATCCAAGACAGAGGTAGATATGTTGATATTAACCAATCTGAAATTGTCAGCTACAGTCGAAGGAATAGACCATTGACCATTGGAAATTATATCACTAACCCTCGCTAGATGGTCGAATGAGCTTCCATTATTTGGAATTAAGTCGACTATTGGTTCCGTCGAACACCATGCATAATGCCAAAGGGAGATATCCTTGCCATCACCTACTATCCACCAATTTTTTTTCCATACCTTGAATTGCCCATTTCAAACCACCCCAAATCGAAGATTGCTTGTAATAGGAGATCCAATTACCAGTTCTACTTTAGAATTTAGCTTTCAAGAAACTTGCCCAGTGGTCTTTGTTGGAAGTGATTCTCCACACTAATTTAAGAAGTAGTGCTCTGTTGATGTTTTTCAGCCTAGTCAGACCCAAACCTCCTTCATCCTTAGGGTAACAGAGTTTATGCCAGGCTTTAGTGATGAGCTTTTTACTAGCAGGGTCATCAGTCCAGAAGAAGTTACGCATAATCCTTTCACAAGCCCATATAACAGCTTTTGGCCATTTGTAAATAGCCATATTGTAGATTGGAATGCTACACAAAACAGATTTGATAAGGCATAAGCGAGCTTGAAATGATAAAAGTTTACCTTTCCAACTCGCAAGAGTTTCCTGTATCCGGTCCACTACATGCAAGACATGACACTTTTTTACAGAGCCAGAGAAAATAGGGACGCCCAAATAAGAGTCAGGGAAGCTGCATTCAGACATACCAAATAGATTGGATATGTGATGTTTTTAGGATGCAGACATGCCACCCAAAAAGATTTTGCTCTTGTTCTTGTTGACATACTGCCCAGAGTATTGTTGGTAATCGTAAAGTAGTTGAAGTAACCCTCTCAAACCATTATTACTGCCATTACAAAAAAAGAAGATATCATCAGCAAAGAATAAGTGAGTTGGGCTATTGATACCTTTATAGGTTACCATTGGATGTAGAATATTTTTCTGAACCAGGTCAGCAATACCTCTACTTAGAACATCCTCGGCTAGAACAAAGAGAAGTGGAGAGAGAGGGTCTCCCTATTTGAGGCCCATCTCGCTTTTGAAATACCCTTCAGAGCCTCTATTAATCAAAACCGAATAGTAAGTGCTACTGAAAATCTGATCCAACAAGGTGCACCATCTATCAGAGAAGCCAAAGCATCTGAGTACATCCATTATAAAATCCCAGCTAATCGAATCAAAAGCCTGTGAGATATCAATCTTAATCCCCACATTACCCCTTTTTCTTTTCCTGTGAAGCTCATTTACATGCTCAGAAGCGACAATGATCTTTTCCTAAATGAATCTCCCCTTTATGAAGGCTCCTTGTTCAGCTGAAGTAATTTTGTCCATCAAGCTACTGAGTCTATTTGCCAAGATCTTGGTTAAAATTTTGAAGTAGAAGTTACTCAAGCAAATAGGCCTGAACTGATTTAAACTTTTAGCATCTTTGCATTTAGGGATCAATACGAGGAAGTTGTTATTGATACCTTTTGGAATAGTGCCTCAACAATTATGAACCTGATATTTTAGAAAACTTTTAAAAGTAAAATTGCAAAAAGGTTGCCCTTCATATATTTACATAATTTTTTTTTGGCTTCTTTTGTAGTGTAAATTGAGTCAAATTTCCATCTTAAATATAACTTTTTCTTTTTAGCTGAATACTTACTTTAAAAATCTAAATTTACCCAGAGTTAACAATAATCAAACAAGCCAAAATTATAAAATCAGTTTAGATAAGACAGATTCAAACAAATAAAATTTTTACAGGTCAGGTTATATAGCCCTTCTTATATAACCCATCGCTTGTGAAGCTCACATGTAATTTATCGAAGGAGCTGATTTTTGGAGAGGATGTTCTTCTTACTATGTATTTCATCATATTAAAAAATCAGCTCATTCTAAAATTTCTAACCCCCTCAAATTAGCCTTTAAAAAATATGCAAGTTTTAAATTTTTATTTTGACTGTTGATTTAAAATGGGTAGATTTGAGGTTGAAAATTTCAGAACATGCTGATTTCAAGTAACTATGTTCTCCTCACCATATAGATCATTTTCTCTAAAAATTAGCCTCTAGATCCATGTGGACCCTACAAGCGAGGGGTTATATAAGGGGACTTATAAGGGGCTATATAACCCGACCCCAAATTTAAATGCCTAAAGAAGACAAACACAACCTTAATATTTCCACGCCTTGTCAGCACGTGCTGTGGAGGTGTATTGGTTTGGTACGTTGGGAGTATTTTGTAAATTGGATACATAGGGATTCATCTCTAATTTTATGAAAAATCATAGGCGTTTATCTCAAAATTTTGTTAAAATATTAAGGCTAGGCTAGTTTAGTCATTTTGCTTTTATAACTAACTAGCACCACGTTTTTTACTAGTCAACAATGGTTGACCAAGCTAAGTGGGTAATATTACCAACTTAGAAAAGTAACATTTAGGTGGGGACATGTCGAATAACATAAAAAAGTGTAATTTTGTCCACATCTATTGGGAAAAAAACTCGTAAACATTTGACACCGTTCAAGTCCTAAACCAATCACAAAATGGGTCTTCTACACCCACGTTAGACGTGGGTCCACAAAATCAAACTCGTCTTATTGCACTGTTAATTTGATCAAGTATGAGGGGAGAGTGGGAGTAGCCATCTCCTTCTCCAAGAATCGTGGTGGGTTAGTTACAAAACTGAAACTCATTATTAATTAATCGTGGCATGGGGTAGTTACAAAACTCCTAAAATCTTGGAACATTATGCGCTTAATTTGATTCTATTCTTTTAAATTCAAATAGCTGACCTAAAACCAGAACTAATTCAATACCACGTACGTGCCCCCCATTTCACTCTATAGTCCACCACCTACAGTTTCTCCAAACAATCTTTTCTCTCTTTCTCTCTCTACATCTCTTTCTCTCTCTCTAACTCTATTTCTCCCACAAATCAAATTAAGCTTTAATCAAGAATGGCAGCCTCTACTTTTACCAATAATTGTTCCTTCAAAAATTTGCTCCTTATTACACTCTTTATTTGCTCCCTGCAACAACTGATCTTAATGGTGGAATCCATGGAGTTTGAAGTTGGTGATGATAAAGGCTGGGTTGTTCCTTCCTCCAAGAACGCTGATAAATATAATAAGTGGGCTTCAGAGAATCGCTTTCAGATCGATGATTCCATCCGTAAGTTTCATGTATTTAGTTTGTGATTTTTAGGGCCGGCCTTGAGCACAAGCAAGCAATGTGTTTTGCCCGAATTTTTTTTTGGGGGCCACAATTTTATTTTGGAAAACACTAAACCTACTGCATTTTATTTCTTACTGCATATGCATCTTATGTTATGAACTAATTCTATACCATGATTTGCGCCGTTCCAAATTTACCATGTTGCCCTGTAAATAGCTTTGACAACAAGAAATGCAGTAAAAGTTGCAGTAAGTGTAGCATCACTCTTTTACCTTATATTTTAATAAGGAGATTAGGTATTTTAAGAGAAAAATTTTTATTTGTGATCATACAAGGGCCACATTTTTAGAATTTGTTTTGGGTTTTGGAGTTTGTGGGCTTCTTCTTCTTTTTGTTTTTCTAAAATCTAACAAAGACCTAGACTACAAAAGTCCATGCTTTCAACCTCTCTAACAAGTTTCGTGGGCCTCTCAAATCCTAGGGCCGGCCTTGAATTATATAGTAGTCAATTAATTTATTTATTTGACATATATGCATCTAAGAATTGTATTAACCATAATAAAAATTTATGGGTTTTTTATGAATAGGCTTCAAATACAAGAAGGATTCAGTTTTGGTGGTGACAGATTCAGAGTATGAGAAATGTAGATCAGCTCATCCAATCTTCTTCTCCAACAATGGTGACACTGTTTATAAGTTTGAACGTTCAGGACTGTTTTATTTCATCAGTGGAGTTGCTGGACATTGTGAGAGAGGACAGAAGATGATTATTAAAGTTTTGGAAAATGAAAGCCCACCACTTCCACCAAGCAGCAACACTACCGGCAGCCCGCCGTCGTCGTCTGATCATAGCGGTGCTGTTAATACAATGGCTAATATTTCATCATCTTATTACCTAATTGTTGCTCAGTTTGTTGTTTCAATCTTTGGGTTCTTATTTGTTCAGTCTTAATTAATTAGGTGCATGCATGCATGTAGTGCTTATTAGTGATTTTAAATTGTTAATTAGGGTTTAGTTTCATCATCAGTTAGTACTTTCAAGTTTCAATTTCTACTTGTTAGATTGAATTACATAGGTGCATGCATTCATGTCTTTTTAAGCTCTCATCTTCTATGTATTAATTGTTGGCAGATTATTAGACCAAAATTAATTATTAATTCAATTAGTACGTACTTTACATATTTGGTTGAGTTTGCTTGAAACAAGTATGGATTATTTTTTTTTTTGGAAATTTTTAAGGCACCCCAAAATGTTAGTGGCAGGCCCATTTGGTTGCACTTGCTCAATTTACGTTTTGACTTCAACATTATTAGTGGTCCTCAAATTGGTCAAACCCCTATTTTTTAGTCATCTCCTCAACTTTCCGAATCAAGATTTTCGGAGTTTCCAATAAACAATGCTTGTTCTCCAAGACTTGTAGTTTATCTTCTCAAATTTTATTCTCAAGAAGGAGAAATCAAATGTTGTTCTTTCTTCCCCTGTATCCTTTTCTTGGAAACTAGCTATTGTAATTGAAAAGTCTTCTTTTCTATTCTCATGGAAAGACATCGGTGAAGCTATTGCGGAAAGGTTTAACATCTCAAAATCCTTTGAGATCAAGCCTTTTTTAAAACAAAAAGCCATTTTCTTTGCTAATTGTGAAGAAGATCGAAACATGATGTGTGGTAAGGGCTTCTGGAAGAAAGGGGCGTGTGAAATCAGATTATCACCCTGGTGGTTAGGTGCAAATGCTGTGGATGTCCTCGTTCCAAAACCAGTAGATCAATGGATTCGCATTGAAGGCGTGCCTTTCAGTTTTTGGGGAGCGGATTGTTTCAATCATATTGGAAATAAAATCGGAAAAATTTTAGAAATTTGTCCAGAAACCTTATCAATGAATGACCTATCAGGCATACGGTTAAAAATTGGAGGATCGATCCCATCCTTGCCGGTTGCTATACCGATGGAGTTTGACGGTGTAATTTTTCCGATCAGATTAGTGGCGGACAAAGACGTCAGTAAAGTGGACACTCATACAATTGTCATATGTCCAAGTGAGGTGGCTAGTCAAAGTAGACCTTCTATTTCTTGTATTGATGGTCAAAGGAAGGACGTAATGGCAGACAAAGAAATGATGAAAAGCACTTCAACATTAAATATTGGGAAGACAACAACGTGTACTAGCAAGATAAATAAAGAAAAAGTGTCTGACAAAGGAAATAAAGATAATGATGATTTTTCAAATTCAACTTTTGAAGTTAAAGAGGAGGGATCAGATAATGAGGATTCGGATTCAAATACGGATGAATCAGACAGCTTTGATGGGTCAGCTTCGGGTGATGATACTGGAAATCAAGAGAATGAAGTTTTGGAACATAAAATGGCCCATGGTCAAAATTTGTTAACTCCTGTTAGTACTAAACCTTTGTCCGATGTTAATATTGAAGATACCACTAGGGTACTGTCAACACTTCCACAAGATGATATTGGGTAAAATAGGGACTCAAATGAGGACGAAGAAGAAAGTGACGAATCAGAACAAGAAGACGAAGATGAAGTGGATGAAGTTCCAAACCAAGCTATATATGATCTCGTCCAAGAACATCGATCCTCACTTATGGAGTTACA
This sequence comes from Macleaya cordata, assembly GCA_002174775.1. Taxonomy (NCBI): domain Eukaryota; kingdom Viridiplantae; phylum Streptophyta; class Magnoliopsida; order Ranunculales; family Papaveraceae; genus Macleaya; species Macleaya cordata. The sequence continues at coordinate 17,248 of MVGT01002134.1, forward strand.
AAATGACTATAGATGCCTTGTCCGAAAATTTCGAAGAGCAGGAAGTGTGGTAGGTTTTGTTTTCCCAGATGATGATGCAAAACTCGGGGCTCTTATACAAAATACTCTCAAACAGCTGGAGGAAGAGGCGAGAAAGGAAATCTTGTCCGGGGAATTGTAAGTTTTCTTTTGAACTTGATGCGGATTTAATTTGAGTTTTTTGTCGTACTTTTGATCGAGGTTTATTTTATGATAAACATCATAGTATGGAACATTAGGGGTCTTTGCAGTGGACATCGTCGTGCAGATGTAAAACAGTTATTGCATAAAGGGAAAGCAGATATTGTTTGTTTAATTGAAACTAAGATGACCAATTGGACCCCTGGTCTGGTTCGTCAAATTTGGGGTGGGAGAAATGTAGAATGGGATTTTGCTCCTTCTGATGGGAGATCAGGTGGGATTCTGCTATTATGGAATTGTGGTCGTATAAAAGTTCATACCACTAATATCGGTAATCATTCTGTTTCAACAATTTGCAATGTGGTTGGAGATGAATTTAGATGGATTTTTTCAGGGGTTTACGGACCAAATAATGACAACTCTCGTCGTATTTTATGGCAAGAGTTGTCTGATCTATCAAACTCATGGAACTTACCATGGTGTGTGGGGGGTGATTTTAATGTTATTCGCTACATGCATGAAAGGAAAAATGGGCGTCGTATTTCAAAGGCAATGAAAGAGTTTTCTGAATTTATTGATGATCAGGAATTAATTGATTTACCTCTTATGGGATCGAAGTATACCTGGAGTGATGGGCAAAAGAATGCTAAAATGAGTCGAATTGATCGATTTCTTATTAGTAATGAATGGGATGAGCATTTTCCAAGAGTTACTCAAAATACACTAGAAAAGCCTTGTTCAGATCATTGGCCCATTCAGTTGAGCAGTAAGTTTGATGATTGGGGTCCAATGCCTTTTCGATTCGAACTAATGTGGTTTGAGGAGCCTGGTTTCATCAATCTCATGCAGGAGTGGTGGAATTCTTTTGCATTTAGAGGTAGTGCAGGTGCCATTCTAGCGAAAAAATTGTTTGAACTCAAGTTGAGAATAAACCATTGGAATACCAACATTTTTGGCCACGTTGACAGGAAAATTGATACGGTCTTAATGAACATTAAAGAAGTTGATCACGCTGAAAATAACGATTCTATGTCAGATGATCAGTGGCTTAAACGGGCAAATTTGAAACAAGATTTTCATAGACTATCCTCAATGAAAGAAATATCTTGGAAGCAAAAATCGGGGGTCAAATGTATCAAGGCGGGTGACCGAAACACGAGGTACTTCCACAGTATTGCTAGTGGTCGATGGAGGGCAAAGAGAATCACTAAGCTTAGGATCAATGAAGAAATGACTGAAGACAAAGTGGTAATCAAATCATCTATTGTTGAGTTTTTTTCTACTCTTTTTTCAGAAAATTTTAATTGCAGACCATATGTGGACTTGGTGGATTTTCCAGCAATTTCAAATACGGAGGCAGCAGAGTTGGAAAAATGTGTTGATGAAGAAGAAGTGTTGAAGGCAATTAATGAATTAGGTAATGATAAGGCTCCAGGCCCAGATGGGTTTCAAGTAATGGTTTTTCAAAAATGTTGGAATTTTATGAAGGTGGACATTATGAATATGGTTCAAGAATTCTTTACAAAAAATTTACTGGAGGAAAGACTTAACCATACCGTCATATCTTTGCTCCCCAAGAAGGATGAAGTGGTGCAAATTAGTGATTTTAGACCGATAAGCTTACTTGGTAGCCCTTATAAGATTATTGCCAAAATCCTAACTGAAAGACTAAAAAAGGTTTTGCCATCCCTCATCTCCTCATCCCAATGTGCCTTTATCAAAGAAAGACAGATTCTAGACTGTGTTCTGGTGGCAAACGAACTAATTGATTCTAGAACAAGAAGCGGAATACCGGGTGTGGTTTGTAAGGTAGATTTTGAAAAAGCCTATGATTGTGTAAATTGGAAATTCTTACTATCTATTTTGGAGAAAATGGGTTTTAAGGAAACTTGGAGAAAATGGATTCAGACCTGCATCTCTTCGGTATTTTTTCAGTCTTGATTAATGGCTCATCAAATGGATACTTCAAGAGTTTCAGGGGGCTTCGCCAAGGTGATCCTTTGTCTCCTTTTCTTTTTTTAATTGTTGCTGAGGTTTTCAACTTGGTGATGCGCAAGGCTCAAGAGATAGGGTGGATCAATGGTTTTGAAGTCACGACCAATGGTACAAATGTAACTCATATTCAGTTTGCGGATGACACTCTGATTTTCATGGATGCTCATGCCGATCAGGTAAGAAAGTTAAGATTCATTTTATTATGTTTTGAAATGGCCTCAGGTTTGAAAATTAATTTCTCCAAAACATCATTGATCGGAATTAATATGGATATGGAATCTTCCAATTTACCGGAAATTTTGAGTTGCAAGGATGAACCTCTCCCAATTAAATATTTGGGACTTCCTTTAGGGGATAAAAACAGAGGTAGTGCGAAATGGGATCCTATCCTTGAAAAATTTGAAGCAAGATTGGCAGGCTGGAAACGATCTTATTTATCTAAAGCTGGTAAGTTAGTATTGATTCAAAGTATTCTTGCATCTTTGGGTCTCTTTCAAATGTCTATTTTCCAAGCTCCAGCATCAGTAATCAATAAAATGGAAAAAATAATCAGAAATTTTCTTTGGAACGATAGAATTGATGCCAATAAATATCATTTGGTAAATTGGGAGGAAATTTGTAAACCAAAAGGACAGGGAGGTTTAGGCATCAGAAGACTTAAGTTTATGAATAGCGCTCTGCTTGCAAAATGGTTGTGGCGATTTGGCAATGATGATACAGCTCTTTGGAGAAGAATTATTTCAGAAAAATATGGATTAACTGCAACGGAATGGGCTACTCAACGTCCTAACATTACTTATGGAACCTCTATTTGGAGGGGAATTTGCAATGTTATGGAAGAATTTAATAAAGGGGTGATTTTCAATGTAGTTAACGGAAACAGAGTCAGATTTTGGTTAGACCCATGGTTGGTGGACGAGCCCTTAAGCAGTAGATTTCCTAGTCTTTTTGCTGTTTCAAACTCACAAAATCTGTCTATCCATGAGGTTGCCGCTCAAAGTGCTGAAGAATGGAACCTTGCTTTCAAGCGTCGTTTATATGATCACGAAGTTCGTGAAGCAGCGGTATTAGTGGGACTACTGGAAAATTTCAAGTACGCTGATGGTACCAATGATTCAAGGTCCTGGAAATGGTCAAAAGAAGGTAATTTTTCAGTAAATTCTATGTACTATGGTTCTCTTAACATATTAACTGAAGGAAGAGTTGAGAAGAGAATTTGGAGTACACTTTGGCCCGCTCGAGTCTCTTTTTTCCTATGGTTAGTCTCAAAAAGAAAAATTCTTACACAAAAAATGCTGCAACGAAGAGGACAAATCATTGTAAGTAGATGTTATTTTTGTCTTAAGCATTCTGAAAATATTGATCACTTGTTTTGCAACTGCCCATTTGTTTGGAGAATTTGGACTCGTTTCTTTCAAGATGCTGGAATATCAACTGTCATACAAAGTTCAATCAAAGATTTACTTGAAGGGTGGCACTTTAATTTCTACAATCGACAAGCGAAGCTTGTATGGAAGTTGATTCCGACAGCCATATTGTGGATCGTTTGGAAGGAAAGAAACAATAGAATATTCGAAGATAAGGAGCAATGTTTCAACCGTGTGCTTAATTCCATCAAAGTTCAGATATTTTCGTGGGCTAAAATACATGAAGAGTTCAAAGGAGTTTCACTGGATTATTTAATGGGACATTGGAAAGCATTCATCTTCGAACCTCCATGAACGATGCTGCTGCTATTTGGTCTGGGTTTGGGTGGCTTTTGGTTTTTAATAATTTATGTTTTGTTAGAGTTTTTCATGATGTTTCGGATATATATTTGCCTATTGTACTGCTTTATTAGGGGTTTTTAGCATTTCTGATGCTTTCCCCTTTTGCTCATAAATAAATCTCCATTGATCAAAAAAAAATGTTGTAAAATTAGATGTAGAAAAAATACACATTTTTCAAAAAAAATAACTCTTCAAATGCCTAATGTGAAGATATAACTTTTAGTTGAGTTGGCACTAGCGTAAAAAAGGAGGACATTATGAAGTTGAATGTCCAATTCTTTCAAATTCTAAACATTCAACTTTATAATGTCCTCGTTTTTCACATTCATTCCACCAATTGCATTACATTCCACTGCCAACTCATTTTAAAAGTGTATTTTCACATTAGCATTTGATGATTTTTTTAAAAAAAATATATATTTTTTCTACTTAACAGTCTTATTTTACAACATTCACATTGTATTGGAGATGTTCTTATTGGCAGAACCGAGCACTCGTTTCATCGAAGTCCTCCCTTGGAGGAAGAATCTCAAAAAAAAAAAAAAAAAAAAAGGAAAGAGGGTATTAGGTCTTCCATTCCTTCAAAAGACTACCAAGAAATCCTTTTGCAAGTATGCACGTTCTACTACAAATTCATTTGATTCTTTTCGTTTTTAAATGTAAAACCACAAATTAAGTAATAATTTTTCTTTTTTATTTTTGAATGTAACCACAAATTAAGAAACAGGACAGTTCTCCTCCTTTCTCTTCTCCTTTTTCTACCTTTTTTTTTCACTCTCTAAACCTTTAGAAAGAGATAAATGAATGATTTTTAGGTTTTGGAGGGCTTCTCCAATGGTCATTCTTATTTGACGAGTTGGGAGTGACAATAAGATTGGGGCCTCCAACCACAACAAATGCATTTTTTGGGGGTGCCTATAGTTAGGGCCTGCCAATAAGATTTTGAGGGTTGCCTATAAAATGACCCTATTTTTTTTTTCCTGTTAACTTTTAGGGTTATAAACAATGTTAAAAATTATACGGCGCAACTAATTGATCGGCTGGGATTTTGGGCCATCTACAAAGTGAAAGGAAAATTTATTGGCACTACAAATTTTGCTGTTGGCGGGCTAGTTTTTGTTATGCCAGCCCACAAAGGTTATGTCCCTTTTGAGGAGTGCCATTAAAACTTCCCTTAAGAAAAATGTACCTAAAAATTAGTTGAGGCATGGATAAATAAATAAACTAGTCTCCAAGACCAGGACAGCTACAGGGTTAGCAAAGAATCCATTGCGTCCATGACTCCCAACCACAACCTTTTGGAGTCAATCCATTATACATAGGACTGCTTGGCCCAACCCAAAGATTTAAAAGCGCAGGCTTGGTCTAGGATTTTGAATTCCGGACCCACATTGAAGAATCCCGCCAGCTCAAAAAGCCTCAAATAAATTTTCAAGTGTAAAACAAACGATATACAATTTGAAAGATAAATTTCTACCGTCCATCATAGTAATTTTTGGAGACCTATCAAAGGTTGAGAATCATCAACCTAATCCATCCTATAATTCAAATCAATCGTATATTCGATAAATAAAGAGTATTTAAAGGGTACATACAGTAAAATCTCTATAAATTAATAAGGTTAAGAAATATCTGTATTTTTAATATTGTGATATTGGTCTTTCCTAAATCTATATTGCCTACAAACTTAATAATGTCAAATTACAAAAGCTAGATTCTTTGTTATAGTTCTCCATTCTAATGACTTCCTATCGTAATTACATGGATGTTGACTACTTCTTGAACTATATAGTAAAATGACACAAGTCCAAATATTTTGACTAACGAGAAGATCATTAAGAGTGTTCGAAAGAAAGACTGTAAAAAATTATACAAGTTGATTGCAATCTTTGCCTTATGTGCCTCTTCCTTACTGCTTAATTGGTTTCCATCATCAGGAAACAGACAAACATATCATCTTGGATTGTCATATTCATCCAAGGTAGTGTGGATCTCTCTTCCTTACTGCTTAATTGGTCTTAATGGCAATAACACTAGTCTCAAGGATTGGATATAATTAGGGATGTCAAAAATATCCACGTAGCTAAGATCACCGCGATGAATCTTCTAATAGAGTGGGGATGGGGGAGAAAATTGCATACCGGAGATCGAATTCCCCACTCCATCCCTGCTCCGTATAGTGAATATACATAATTATCTCTAAATATATTTACATATTTATTTAAATAATATTATATAATTATTTATATAATATAAAATTATATGTGTCTCAATTATTTTAACATTCTTAAATATATTTAATTAATTTTAATCTCCAAAAAGAGTATTATGTACGATTTCTTTTTTTAAAATTTTTGTTAGCAATGTAAAATGAAGTGGAGATGGAGATGACCACTATAGGGGATTCACCATCCCCACCCCAACTAGTGGTGGAGAAGGGGATATGAGAGGCATACCCGACTCTGCCCTATTGCTATTCCTAGATAAAATCTCTACATTTTAAAATGTTACCAGCAGTGATACGAAACTCCAGATAACTGCCATTACAACTTTGATTCTTTGAAAAGAGAGATGCATAGTTTGATAAGAAAAGACTCAATCCTAAATCAACAATCATCAAGGAAATTTTGTCTATGCATAAGATAATTCTTGAATGCTCATCAAAATATAAAACTCAACAAAAAAATATCACCCACATATCCCATTTGAATTTTCGAAGTCATCCTCCCCACCATTACATCAAAATCAACTGTGATGCCTCCTTCATCTTCAATAATGTGAATTGCGTATTGGAATAATAGTTCGTGATTTGGCAGGTCAATTGAAAGGGTGTAGAACCTTCGTCAATAGAATGATAAGTACCAAACAGGCTGAGGCTAAGGCATTATGGGAGGATACTAAATGGGCTAAAGAAATGCAACTTCAAAATGTTATCTTGGAAAGTGACTCTAAGAAGATTGTAGAGGCAGTTAAAAGAAAAGAAACACAACATTCGCTGGAGTACAAAAGCTATCATTCAAGACCACATGCTTGTTTTATCATCCATCTACTCGTGATTTTGTAATTATAGTTGCAGAAACTCTAATTTGATAGTTGATAAACTATCTAATTTACTAAGAAATCTAGATATACAAACTCGTGGTATGGGCATCCGCATGTAATGGTTTATCTTCTTTTGTTAGAAGATGCAAAAAATGTAATTAAGCCTTCTAATTAATATAATAATTGGCCTTTTTACCAAAAAAAAAATGTGAATCAATACATTTTTGAGGTAGACTTGCAAAACTTGACTAGATCAGCCAAATTTGACCCTAACTAGACCTTAACTCGACCCATCAATTAAATTTTAAGTTTAGGACTAAGCTTTTCTAACACGTAGGTTAAACAGTTAATCTGTCTGATTCAAGTGTAACTCATCAACTTGTAAATTTTATACTTTTTTAAAAAATAATTTTTTTATAAATTTACTGTCTAGATTTAAATTAACCACTGTCATCATCATTTTTGGTTGATGGTCCATAATTCTAACAACCGATGGGCGTAGATGCTATTTGGATGGGCATGTACGTAATAATAATCAACATAAAATCAGCAAAATAGAAAAAACTTTAGTGTGTGCAACGGGTAGTTATACCTTCCATTCTTATAGAGTTCGAGATTACTTGAAAAATATTTTTATTTTTCTTAAATTCAATATTTTAATTTTTTTTTAATAAACTATTTTATTTTCTATTATTTGTAATCTCTTTTTATAGGTGGAAGAATTTTTCGATAGATTAAATACTCGAGGACATGTGATACGAGTGATGACTTTCCACTAAGCTGGATAATTTGCTCACAATTATAGACAAACCATAAAAATTCTTGCTGATGAAAACTTTATGTTGGTAAAAGATTTATCTATTTTTGTAAATCACATGAATGATATAGACGTTGCGGACGAGTATTGGGATGCGGGTATATCTCTTACCCTATATTCATTAAAAAGAAATTATAGTTTAGAAAATTCATAAAATTTTATTTTTTTTAATGTATTGAATAATTGGGAAAACATTACGGACTGGGCCGTATTAGATCGCACCAAAATGCCATTGCCAAGGCATCGACATATGCTAGTTATACTAGCAGATTGATATTAGGTGTGTTTTAACTTTTTATATATTTTATGTACCAAATGCGTTCTAAACTTTTATATATTTTACATACTAAAATGCACATAACGACTTTTTTTTACGTACCAAATGTGTTCTAACTTTTTATATGTTTTACATACCAAAATGCACATAACAACTCATTTTGTTAGCATTCTTAATTTTTGCAGTTTGTCTGATTAAAAGATACTTCGGGCAACAAAGATCGAATAGATTTTAGAAGAGAGTAACCATGGAACAAGTTAGGAATAGATGAAAGATCTATATTTTGGTTGAAAAGCCCTAGGTGCTACCCATTTCATATTACTTGAACGATTTTGATACTGATTGAACTATTTCCCCTATCTTGATTTACCAAATGCGTTCTAACTTTTTAAATTTTACATACTAAAATGCACATAACAATTTTTTTTTACGTACCAAATGTGTTCTAACTTTTTATATGTTTTACGCACCAAAATGCACATAACAACTTATTTTGTTAACATTCCTAATTTTTGCAGTTTGTCTGATTAAAAGATACTTCGGGCAATAAAGATCGAATAGATTTTAGAAGAGAGTAACCAAACCATTGAACAAGTTAGGAATAGGTGAAAAATATATATTTTAGTTGAAAAGCCCTAGGTGCTACCCATTTCATATTAATTAAACGATTTTGATTCTGATTGAATTATTTCCCTTATCTTGATTTACCAAATGGGTTCTAACTTTTTATATATTTTACATACTAAAATCCACATAACGATTTTTTTACTTACCAAATGTGTTCTAACTTTTCATATGTTTTACGTACCAAAATGCACATAACAACTTATTTTGTTAACATTCTTAATTTTTACAGTTTGTCTGATTAAAAGATACTTCGGACAACAAAGATCGAATATATTTTAGAAAAGAGAGTAACCATTGAACAAGTTAGGAATAGGTTCTCGAAGAATGAGGGGAAAAGGGATTGATTTGAAATATCTAAATTTTGGTTGAAGATGTTGGGGTTTATGCCCTAAAACAATTTAAATTGACAACATTGATAAATTATATTTATTAATGAGTATGATATTATATTATTACTTTATTCATATGATGGATTAAGGGTTGTTCACACGATAATGTTGTAAGTAAATTATTTGTATGAAGTGTTCATACATGGAGAGATGTAATTTACGGGTTCCTCATATTCTTGTATAGTTCATAGTCAGTGATGAATCTGAACAATTCATCTGATAAGACTATAACACACTAGACTTCTATATTATAGGGTGATGTATCTCCATCACCGGAGTGGCGACTCTAAGTCAGTGT
>MVGT01002133.1:9659-24049 GCA_002174775.1 Macleaya cordata
AGGCCAGCCCGAGTCCCCCATACCTATCTAAAAATCCCTCTCTTCTTTTTTTGTTTTGCCTGCTTTTATTTTTATTATTATTATTATTATTATTTTTATTAACGGGGTTTCATAAGATCTAGGAGAGAACAAAAGAGAGAGGGGAAGAGAATGAGAGAGAGAGAGAGAGAGAGAGAAACCCTACCTAAAGCCAGCCATCGTTGGTAGCAAATAAGAACGAGAGAGAGAGAAACCCAACTATTCCTTACGGGAGAGAACATCATAGAAAGGGAAAGACAGAGAGCTTTAGAGTGTGTTTTGGGTTTTCTTAGGCGTTCTAACATTTGAGACAGACCAGCTGTAGGTGCCACTGAAAATGTTTGTGGGAAAATTTTTTGCGCCCCGAAAATTGAGATGACCGCGCACTAGGCACTACAAGAAAATGGGGTTTTAGCAGGAAGATTTTTACCGGCGCCCAGGATATTAGTCGCTAAATAATACATTTACCGATGGTTTTACAAGTTTGCCGCTAATTGAAAAGTTTTACCGGCTGCCAAAAAAGTGGCGTCGCTAATTATATATTTTACCAGTGGTCAGCAAAAGTTTGTCGCTAAATATGACTTTTTACCGGCGGCCAATTAATTTTCGTTGCTGTAGATGTGAATTTTTTGCCAGAATATTTCACGCTAAATATTTACCGACGAATCGNTTTGCCGGGGGAACATGGATCAAATCTCCGTGTATCTGGCATTCATGACATTTTCTGACGAACTTTTCACAGTCAGTATCCATTGTTCGCCAGTAATACCCATACCTGTGGATCTTTTTTGCCAACATTCGGCCACTCATGTATGGCCCACATACTCCTGCATGGACTTCTTCCAGGATTTTCAGTGCTTCATCTTTGTCCACGCATCTTAGCAGTGTATTCTCAAAAGATCTCTTGAATATATGACCTCCACATAGAGCGAACCCTGAGGCCCAAGATCTAATAAACCGTCGATCTTTCCTGGTCGCGTCTTCTAGGTATTCTTGGGTCTCCAAAAATCTTTTAATGTCTGCATACCAAGGCTCGTTAAGCTCTTGCTCTTCGAACTCTTGCGCTTGGTAATAGTATGCGGGTTCATCTCTTTGGACTACCTTAATTGGTCGGACAGTAGCTCCTTCCGGAACAGTTAGCCAAGATGATAACATTGCTAAAGCATTTGCACAGTAGTTTTTGTTTCTGAAAACATGATGGAATTCGACTTCATCAAACTCGTCGACCAATTTCAAGAGGTACTCATGATAGGGTACCAACTGTTTGTTCTTTAGCTTCCAGTCACCCCGAACTTGCTTAATGATTAGGAGAGAATCTCCGTAAACCATTAATCTTTTGACTGATAGGGCAAGGGCTNATCTCCAAACCCATTACCGACGGCTGTTTATTCAACCGCCACTAAAGGATTTATTGGCGGCGATGTCTCTGGCCCCCGCTAAATATTTTATATATTTACCGGCCATTTTAGCTGACCCCCGCTAATTTTACAAAATTTATAACCATACCCTAATACAATGCCTAGCCATGCCTCGTGCCCAATGCCAACATATATTTACCGTGCCATAAACAATATCGTGCCCTTTTAACGTACCGTTCCCAGTGCCATGCCTTGAGTCATGACCAATGTCGTGCCATTGGTCCATGTGAAGTGTCGTTCCCAGTGCCAGCATTCACAATGCCATGATCAAGGTCGTGCCCTTGCATCGTTCTAAATGTCATGACATGACCAGAGCACTCAATGCTAGCATTCACCGTGCTATGATCAGTGTCGTGCCTCATGTACTGTGTAGTGCCAACATTCATTATTCCAGGACCAAGGATGCATGTGCCCTTGTACTATGTTATGACCAATGTTGTGCTTTAGTCCTGGGTTAACTGTTGTGGCCTTGTGCCATTACCCGTGTCATGTCATTTAGACATGATTTTGACGTTCAAAGGCTGGTTTAATTTATGGTATTGAAGATGTACTTACTATACTGATCATCTTTATCAAAAAATCACATTGCTCTAAAAATTCTAACCCCATCAACATGAGTGTGATTTATAAACGGTCCATTTTTATTATTAATTTTAAACTAATGTTTGATAGGGTTATAAGTTTTAGTAACATTATAATTTTATATAATGATGATCATCTTCATAGAGATGATTCGACTGTGTGAGGATGATCTCATCTCCAGATAGATCATATTCGATCATATAACACTTAGCACGTTTTAAAACTTTTAACATAATTTTTAATATGACCAAAATATGTACATCATCCTCAAAAAATTCAACCATAGATCATTTTCATATGGGACCTACATGAAGTGTATCACTAACATGATGGGATTAAAAGTTCTATTGGGTTAATTATTTAACTAATTACAGCCAGAAATTAGGGACACTTTAGGTAGTTTTTCATTTAGTATGGGTATATCTGTAAAGGTACTAAAGATTCCTTTTTTTTTCACTCGAGCTCTCTTTAATTTTCATGGTTCCCTCTCGATCTCAATATTTTTCAGTTTCCCTCTCTTATTTTTCTTTCGTGGGTTCATTTAGATCAAAATTTTTTGGTGGTTCCCTCTCAATCTCGAACTCTCCTGCTCTCTTTTTTTTGACCTGCTCTTTTTTTTGATCTCTTCTTTAATTACTCCCTTTCTTACTCAAAACTTCTCTATGCCTCTTTTCGAACCACCATCGAAGTGCAGATCCACGACCACCGTCGCAGCACCACCATTTAAGTGTACGTTATTATCTCTTCGTTCTTTGTTCACCTTGTTTCTATTATTGATAATTTTTAGTAGAATCTAGGGTTAATATTTGGGGTTTTATGTAAATAGATTCCAGAGAACCACTATTCCATCAAGATCCATCACTGTAAGTCTTTTACAAATGGGTTTTGTTTGAGTTGATTGTAGGGTTTTTTTTCCTGATTTGATTTTTTTAATCAATTAGGCTAACATTACAGTGTTGTTATTAACACTCACCTTGTTTTTGTTACTGATGATAGTAGAATCTAGGGTTTAATATTTGGCGTTTTTTAATCAGGTTTAATATTTAGGGTTTTATATATGTGAGTGGATTGCAGCGAACCACCATTCCATCAAGATCCATCACTGTAAGTCTTTTATAAAAAATTGATGTAGAAAAGCTTCAGTGAGAAAATCTCTGATCCAGAATGTCTTAGTGTCCAGGGTGACTAAGTGAATTCAGGGCATTTTTTGACCCTAATTTTATATGGCATGTCTCTGTCTCAGTTTGTCTCATATCTCTCTTTATCAACTAACCAAGACGTACCATTAGTATTATTATCATGTAATGTCACTTCATTCTTTAGACAATTCGAGTTTGTAGAAACATTAGTTTATATTCTTANGGAAACAAGTTTCCTGGGATTCTTGGCAGCCAAACAGACCAGGGAAACATGAATCCCTGGTCCCCACTGAATTCCTACCTTGGAATCCCCCATCCAAACAAACCATAAGTGAATTCAGGGCATTTTTTGACCTAATTTTATATGGTGCGTCTCTGTCTCAGTTTGTCTCATATCTCTCTTTATCAACTAACCAAGATGTACCATTAGTATTATTATCATGATATGTCACTTCATTCTTTAGACAATTCGAGTTTGTAGAAACATTAGTTTATATTCTTAATTTTCTAACAAAAGAGTCCATGGACCTTTGTTGATGTCTCATTCTGGAGTTGAAACCTGACATGAAACTGTGATGATTTTCACTCTCTTTTAAGTATAGGTTATCAATGATTAGTTTAAAAGTTTCTATCTTGGCATATGTGATTACTGCTTAATAGGTGTGAGGACTGGTGTTACTCCATGAAACTGTTTATGATGACACAATGGTGTGTATTGGATCTAAAACTGTTACTACTTGAACTTCAAGTTCAAGCATTGAATCCCTTAACATAGTGGATAGAGGTCAGTTCATATAGATTAGAGTTGTGAGACTAATACAAATACAATCTCTTAATATAATCCTAGAACACTACTTATGAAGTGTATAGAAAGAGAACTGTTTTGATATTTCTTCATTTTTATGGTGCTAGTTTAGTGAAGTTCATTAACAATTTGTTATATTAACTTCCATTTCTATTGTGGTACTTCAAGTTCTTCGTTTTTTTATTAATTCAAAGTTGTTCACTTAGTTTAATTAGATTACTTCTTATTGTGGTACATCATTTGGTTCTTTCTCACTCACTTAATGGATTTTTAGTAAATTTCTCTCTCCTCTCTCTGGTAATGAACTTATTGACAAGTTTCACTATGCCGGAATAGAATTTTTATAGCAGTTCTCCACCTCATCAACCCTACACAGGAATCTGTATTTAGTCACATAATCAAGTTCTGTTTCATGAAAACTTGTGCTGAACAACTACTTTATGAGGTTGGAGATCCAAGTGCTTATGTAACTCTTAATGTTGTAATTACTTCTGCATGTTAGACTAATTTTGTTGTATTTTTATAATGAAACAATGAACAAATAATAATCATCTCCTTAAAAGCAGGTTATAGATTTCCAAGATGTTTCATTCAGCTTATTATCGATAGATAATGTTTTCTGCAATGGAGCTAAACCATCTGATCAATGTATCCCTAGTAAACTTCTCCACTTGATTCCAAGTCATACAACTTGCACATACCAAACTTCAAAGATGGAAGTAGTGAATTGATTATTTTAGGATGGTGGTGTGGAGAAGATCTAGATGAGTAGTTTTTTGCATGGAAATGTTATCATGATGTATATTAGATGGATATTGAATTTAAATGAAAGAGTTTTGAATTTTAGTATTGCAGGATTTGATTTGCTGAAAAAATTTCAAAAATAATTTTTTTTTAGAATTTGGACATTATCGGCGGCCACAAAACCGCCACTATAGGGGTTATTAGCGGCGGCTTGGGAAATTGGTTGCCAAAAGGAATAATTAGTGGCGGTCATTGTTCGTCGGTAAAATAATTAGGTGACCACTATTTTGGTTGTGGTTAAGTTTTTGTGGCCAATATTTTAAACCTTTAGCGGCAATTATATTCTCGTTGGTAAAAGTCTAAAGATTTACCGGCGGCCACCTGTTCGTCAGAAAACTTTTAGCAATGAGGCCTTCAGCGACCAATTCGACGGCCACCATTGGCCGTCGGTAAAACCCTTTACCGACCATATTTTGAGTTTTACCGGCGGCCATCAACCCCCGCTAAAAGTGATTTTTCTTGTAGTGAGGTAAAAATTTTCCCCAATTACTACGGCTAAAATATTACATTTCGTAGCATTTGAGCACCCATTTCCTACGGAATAATGGTCTCACTATAAGCCTTTAGATCCCTTAAGAAAAATGTAAAATGTGGAGCACTATCTCCGACGAAATAATCTGTAGCAAAAGGTCCCTAAGCCGTAGCAAAAACTCAGCTTTACCTACAGTTCAGAAGAAATTTGTAGGAAATAACCTACTATTTCCTACGGAATAATGGTCGTTACTATAGGCCTTTAGATCCCTTAAGAAAAATATAAAACGTAGAGCACTATCTTTGACGAAATAATCCATAGCAAAAGGTCCCTAAGCCGTAGCAAAAACTCAGCTTTACCTACGGTTCAAAAGAAATTTGTATGAAATAACCTACTATTTCCTACAGTTTAAATCTGCTGTCACAAATGGTCTGGCTAAAGCCTATTATTTTTGTAGTGTCAATGAAAGTCAATTGTACTTGAGTTTTAGAGTTAGAGTATCATCAGTTGTTTGACTTCATGAAGACTTGAAGATCGGAGATAAAACTCACCAACAGCTCAACTCACCACCGGAATTCATCTTAGGATGGTAAGTGTAACACCATAAAAAAATTTTGTGGGCTTTGAAAAGCCCATGGGCTAGGCCCATGAATTTATGCACATCCAATGTGGGGTGGCATGTGTGAAGAGAGCATGGCAACTGAAGCCATGCACGTGAAAGGAAGTAATGCCACAGGTGACTTCGTGTGATGAGTAAGAGATTGACGGATTGATTCCAACCTTTAACTAAGCTAGTACCTCATGTATCGGGTGAGATGGATAGTGGTGCAAAAATACTTTTGCATGGCATGTGTAGGGCTAAATGCATAAAATGAGTAATAAGATAGTTGCAAAAACATTTTTTCAAGGCATATATAGCTATACAACGCATATAGCGTATATTTTACGTAAGAATTGCATGCATGCATGCATGCACGTGAAAATGGCATGTACACACTAGGGGTACATATGTGTATACAAGTATATGTAAATATATGTATGTATATATATATATATGTAATATTATTATTACGTAAATGACTCATGCAAGGTATATGCATATTATAAGGGTACATATGAATTAATTAAGTGGTTTGCATGCAAGTGGGGTACGTGTAGGTGGGACGTATGTATATATATATGTATATATATATATATAGTGAATGTAGAAACCGTGTCGACCCCACCCATGGTAGAAAACGTGTGTAACCTGGAGAGAAATAACTAAGTCTTCGGGATTACTCTAGGTTAATTGGGAAGGAGATATTTTAGGAAACAAGTTGTGGAGAAGATCTTAGAGTTTTGAAAAAAAAATATAGAAAGAGAAAGGGAGAGAGTGTGTGGTCGATCTCTCCATAGGAGAGGATCGACCCATACATGTTAAATTCTTTGGGAATCCTATTTTACACAAAACTTAGAAAACTTACCCTAAATCAAAGGTAGGGTTATTTTGGGTAATCTAGAATGGTTTGGGATCATCCAAACCGTTGGATCTAATTTTGGGACACTTGTGAACATCCAAATGGGTCCCCATAAATTTTAAGAAATCATTTTGACACAAAAATAAGGGCCACCTTGTGTAGATCGGCCAAATCAAGGAGGATATCGATCCCACCTTGCCAATATTACTAAAATTCCTACTACCTTAGTTAGTAGAGATAGCAGCTAAATAGGGAGAGTTTTATTTTAGAATTTTCTTGCTAAGTAATTACACCAATTTTTGGAAGGCCAAAACTCTTTAAAAAGATAATTTCTTAAGCCCAAATTGCCCCCAAGGTTGGTAGGGACCCCAAGGAACAAAATTCTAGGGTTTTTTGGGTATTTTGGTAAGTATACAATGAGATATTTTCTCATTAATAAAGAAAAATGAAAATTAGTTTAAAGATTAAAAAAATTAGATTTTTTAGGATATTTTTCAATTGAGAAAAATCTAGGGAGATGGGAGGATCAACCATAACCTAGTCGGTCCCCATTCTCTCCCATTTGTTAGGTTATGTTTCAAAAAAAAAAAAAAAGAGGGAGAAATCGGCAGCCCTAGCCCCCCTCTTCTTGTGTGCTATTCTTCCTCATTAACCTAGAGAAACTTCAAGGTTTAAGGCTTAGAGAAAGGAGAAGAAGCTAGAGAATCAACCATCACCGAATCGCGCGGTAAAGGTAGGGGAAAAAACGTAGGTTGTTGTAAGTATGCTCTTACATGTTTTTCTTTGAAGTTTGTTATATTGGGTGCATGAAGGGTTGTTATTCCATGAACTACAAAGCGTAAATCGCATGTTGACATATATATTTTCATGATGTTTTAAATTCCATAAAAGATAATGAATTAAATACTCAGTTGAAAATCTAATAAGAGATTTTAAGAAGTGATGCATGGTTTGATGGGTGATTCCAAGCCATGTCCTCCAAGGTGAGGGATTCCTGTAGAAGATCGTACGATGTACGATGGAAAGAGAAATCTAAGGATTTAAACAAAAAAACGAACCAATTGTTCGGTCTGAAATCTTCGGTAACGTAGATGATTTTTATTTTGATTTGTTGCTGTTCATTATATAAAATATATATGTTTGATATATTGTTTGTACTGTGAGGGATGATTTATGAATCTCTACTCAGCGTTGGTTACCCCGTTCGTTTCATCCTTCACAGATCAGTGAAAGAGATATATTGGAATGCGAGTTGTTGCACATTCCAATGAGAAAAAGAAGACTAGGTAAGTCTTCCATGATGCTTTGTTGTGCTTTATTTGCTTGGACAAGATGGGACGTTTTTATGGTTGTTTTAGGTCAATTTTGGTTTTGGACAACATATTGGGTTTTCTGACCAGCAGTCAGTATTTGGATTATATTTGATGTTTTGTTTATGAGATTTTATTTTCGGTTGTACCATTAGATTTGTGAGATCTAGGGGAGGTTACAATAACAATTTCATGATTTTAGGAGATGTTTAAGTTATGTTTTCATATTTTACAAATCGAGTTTTGCGAACTAAAATCAGCTATTGTTTGCTTATATACTAGGTTGCGCCTATTTTCTAAATAAATCCTTAAGAAACTGGACTTAGCCCTAACAAAAAAGATGTGCGTCTCTGAGTGTAGTTTCAAAGGGTTTTGACAGAACATGATTCCGACACCCAGAGCGTAAATAAATTTTGAAGTGAATGTTATGCAGGACCTATCAATTGAATGGGTTCTAATAAATGTGTTATTTTATGTGCGTTTTTTCTAGTGTAAAAATATTACAAAAATAGTGTGTGAATGTAGACATGTTTTTAAACATAAACCTTAAAGGTGTTTCTATTTTGAACGCACAATGAGTCACAAGGTGCTCTGTAAAATTTAGAAATCCCCTGCAGGCACAGTTTATGAAATATAAATACTAAGTTACATGGACCCTAAAACCTTAGTTTGACCTTATGACCTGCTTAGACCTACGGTCAGGTCTAATGTGTGTAATATTTTTGTTTAAATATCTAACCTAGATGTAGGCCCTATTTGACCTAATTGACTAAGACCCAAACCCAGTTTTGTCGGGCCTAAATTGACCAAGACCAAGAAAGATGGACCAAAACGTATTTCAAAACCCACCCAATTAATGTTCCGGGCTTTGGATATTTACACCCATATAGGGTGTAAGTACACCTAAGGTACGGGATGTTACAGTAAGTGACCTAGAGAACTCAAGAATCACAGGTGGTTAGTTCAAAATAGATGATTTAGTTGTTTCGGATGAATGGTACAACTTAAGTAATGTTTGGGAATAGGTTACAAGGTGTAAAACACCTTAGAACTCATGGCTTAAGATTAGAGTTCGAACCCAAGTTCAAACTTAATCATGTTCCATTGGCAGCCATAAGTCCAAAGAACAAAAATAGGAACAAGTGAGTTCGAACTTTAGTTCGAACCATTTTGGTTCCTAGTTTGGCTTTTGAAACTTGAAACTCATTTGAGTTCGAACCTAAGTTCGAACCATTTTGCTTCAACTATGGGAAAAAGTTTCCAAAAAGTGCTTTAATATTTTGTGAAACTTCTAAACCCACTTTTAGTAATCCCAAACCTTCTATAAGTTGTTATGCACGTCCATAACATCTATATAATGGTGATTCAACATCATAACTCAAGATACCACAACCTTGGAGGTGCTTTAACTCATATTTTAGGGTTTTCAAGTTCTAAAGAGAGATAGTTCAATATCTTCATGATAGAGAACTTGAATCTTATTAGAATATGTTTGTTTTGATCAGTTGAAGTATTGATTTTTTTAAAATTTCAATAAAAAGTGCAATTCTTGTTGTTACTCTTTATGCATTATTGCATTTTCCCACTGATATCTTCATTTTTGGATGTAAAGTGCATAGTTTTCTCCTCACCATTGCGTTGCACATGAAAAATATTGTATTCACATGTTTTTATATGAAGCCAGATGACCCAGATATAAATTATTCTTTGTTTTGCATGTGTAGGTGGAAATTCTTCTCAAGAGGAGATCAAGATGGACAGATGAATTTTTCTCATTATTTGTGCGAGTATTAAGGGTAGAATGGTCACAGTTTGCATCTGAAGAAATTAAGTTAAATGGGACCCAACCAAAAGAAAAGAAAAAAATTATTAATTAATTAACATTGATGACATCATTATGATGTCATTGCATACATATTTTCATATTGCTTGGGCAGTAGCAATGCATATGACGTACATAACAAGCAGCAGAGAAAAAAATGTGAAAAAGCACCAGTAGTACATACAAGGAGGTTCGTGAGTTGGAGGTCAATAGGAAAAAAAAGAAAAACCCACGGAAGCGTGGGGGTAGAGCACTTGAACTGCAGAAAAATAAGGGAGGAGAAGAAACCGCAAGGTAGAGTTGTGTAGGGAGTTTTGCACGATCCTCGGAGTAAATCTAGATAAGCAATTCTCTTCTTTTCTTATTAATTTTAATGGAGTTGTTTGAACCCATAAGGTTCTAACTTTATTGTTAGGGTGAAGGGATGAACTTGTAGGGTTAAATTTTATTTATGTTCTTGAACAAAATAATTTGATTATTGGTTTAATTGAAGTTTGGTTTTCTCATTATTGATTTATCTTCTAATTCTTTCTTTCATGTTATATGTCATGCATATTTCATAGTTAGGTTGATTAGATGATTATTCCAATGGCCTATTTTAATTGCATTCAGTATTATTCTTTGACTAAACATGTCATGTATATTTAGTACTTAGAAAATCGATCGTGAGCCGAGGCCAAACTTATCTTTTTGAGATCGTAATTTTTAGAGCTTTTATTGAAAAATCATCGGGAAAGTAGTAAACAAAGGTACTATCGTACTACCTGCAAAAATAAGATATTTTGTGATAGGATATAATATAATAAATTTTACAAGAGATTCCTTATGAAACCCCATAAATTCAGTCCCGCCACTCGACCTAACGAGTCAATGACCGTATCGAAGGCAGAACACTTGGGACGATATGCGTAAAGCATGCACATATTTAAGGCTGAGAAGTGAGTTAAAAATAAAAACAAAAAAAACAAAGGGAGAACAATTTGACGATTGAGTTAAAAATAAATAAATTTTTTTAAGGTAGATTTGGGGGCCACGGGTTAACCTAACCCGCGACCCAACCCACGACCTACGTGGGTTTTAACCCACCGTCCTCTTCTTCAATTAGCTATGTGCTAGACAAAGCTAGACAGAGAGAGAGAGAGTTAGAGAGAAAGAGTGCGTAAGAGAGATTGAGAGGGAGACTCGACAGAGAGAGGGAAAGGGAGTGCATTGATAGGAGGAGAGATTTAGAGAGGAAGAGAGATCGTAGAGAAGAAGAGAAGAGCAGCAGCAGCTGCCGTTTCAGCTGCTGCTGAGAGGAAATAAAAAAAATGCAGCAACTGCTGCGGCAGAACGTGAGGTGAAGGAGGGGAAGAAGAAGAAGGAAGAAGAAGAAAAGAAGGAAGAGGAAGAAAGGGAACTCAGCCTATTCTCCCCCCTTTTATTCTTCCTGTTTGGGGTAATTTTTCTAACCCTAAAACCCCAAATTTCTGCTGATTTCTTTTTGTATTAACTTAAGGTTTTTGTTCTACTTCATTTATTGTTGTAGATCTTGTTGGAGGAGCTTGATTGATGAAGGAGATGACTGTTTCGACCTGATTTTGAGGATTGAGGTAAGATTTTAACCTCTTTTTCTGTTTTGGATGAAATTTTAATGATGAAAATTGAGGTATTTGAATGGAAAACGAAAATTGGTTGTAGGGAGTTATTTTGAAGCTGAGAGCTGAGTTTTTGTGAGTTTTTAAAGCCTAACACAATTGATTTGGGTTTGAAACCCTTGATTTGTGATGCTAATCAAAGTAGAAGAAGAGGGTTTTAGTGGGTTGTTGTTGGTAGAGGTAAGATCTAACCCTAAGATTGATTTTTAGACTATTTTGATGATGAAATTTTGGGACTTTTGATGAAAAATGAACATGCATGTTATAGGACAACATCTTGGGAGCTTAATCTAGGGTCTGTGATGTGACCTAGAAGTTGTTTCGAGTTCTAAACATCTAAGGTGGGTTTTGTTATCAATTTTAAGAAAAAAAAGGGGGTTATTTGAGGTTAAATGCTTAGGTTTTTATGTAAAATGAATTTGGTATACTAGGTGTAGACGCCAAATTTTCGCACACTTTTGAGAAATGCCCATTTTGGCTGGACCTCGTTTNTGATCTGTTTTTGAGAAAATGAAAATGCTTGTACTTTGAGGATTTAGTTTAAGTCTATTTTTAATATGAGTTTAACAATGAAATTGGGACTGTTTAGGTTAAATCTTGAATTGATGGAGGTGGATGATGGAAAAGCATAAGAGAAATTTAAAACCCTAGTTGATGATGAACTTTAGGTCTAGGATGAGGTTTTTGGGCTGTTTTGAGGATTTTTATAAATGTGCCGTATTATTTGGAGAAAAGATAAAAGATACATGAATGGACATGATAATACTCTGTGGGTTTACGTTATATGTTGAGCATTCCTCTTATTTGAATGATTTCTAAGACTTATGAGACTATTTTTAGTTAACCTTATGTTGGTAAAGATATGGGATTATGGAATTATGGTTTTATCTTGAACAAGGCCTAGTGGATGGGGACATACGAGGTTAAAATAGGCTTTGTGGACTTTTCTGACTTACGATGTCTGAGTTTAAGGCTCCCAAGGTTGATTTATGCTTGTTTTACTTTTTCTATAATTTTGGGTTCTAGGTTATAAAACCTAACAGTTGTTTTTCTTTATTTTCTCCTTCAGCTGGTGAGTTGGGAGCTTCGGACTCTTTCGGTGATGAGGGTGAACCTTTTCTCTACCATTAAAGGTAGATGATCAATTCATCTTAATAGCACCCAACCATTTTAAATGCATGTTTCGAACTAATATGTATGTATTTTGTATCCAAGGCATGGCATGTGACTTTAGATAACAAGGGATAATCGTGATGAGGAAAACTTTAGAACTTGTTATTGTATTTTACTTGGAAAATACTTGTTATGACAAATGATGCATGCCTAAAAAATTATCATGTTTTACGAACATTTCACATGAATGGTGATTCACAATGACCTTTGACTTTGTAAAACATGTCTTGTGCAAAGAAATGAAGTTTATGCAGGAATAACATGTTTTATGTTGTTTTGAGAAGCCTTTTGTAATATTGAGACTTTGTTTTAAGTTTCCGTGCATGATGGATTCTCTTAATGGCAAGGATAGTTGTTTAAGCTTTTGATGGACTAGTGCTTGTGTTACTTTGACTTGGATTGACGTACCTTTAGGGCTAGTCACACTTGCTATTGTGATGTATGAGTTTTCAAAAAGATGGATTTGTCTAAAAGAATATCAGTTTTCAAAAGGAATTCAAAATGGTTTTCGAACTTTAACTTAAAAGAAACAAGACTTATATATATCTTAAGTATACTCTATCATCGAGGTAACCCAATGAAAGGTTAGAGACTTCCTATAGGATGAAGTGTCATGGACCGGAAGTGACACATCATCTGAGATGTTGCTAGGAGTTCTTACCTCTTTGGTGGAATGGGACGCCAGAGAGATGGTGCATCTATTGAAGTCTAAGAAGTCATGATCGTTTCTTGGTAAACCATGTTTGTTGGTGGTGTTGAGTAGCTAGTTTAGCTGAGGATTCACACGCTTGCCTGATGGGTGTTAGATGCGAGAGGGGAGTGAGGAGCTCTTTCTCTGGATTAGTAGGGGCCCTTATTTAGTCTGCAGTCGTCGACTTATGTGCGCTTTGTCCGTCGAGGGTATCCAGACATGTCCGTTGAGGGTATCTGGATGTTACTTGAGCTACGTTGTATGTTGAGGGTATCTGGGCACGTAGCTTACTAGTGTGTCGAGGGTATCCGGACACTGGTGTTGATGTTACTTATGCGCATGTTGTCCGTTGAGGGTATCCGGACACTGATGTTGATGTTACTTATGCGCATGTTGTCCGTTGAGGGTATCCGGACACGTCCGTTGAGGGTATCCAGATGCTACTTTGCTGCGTTGTCTGTTGAGGGTATCCGGACACTCGGCTTACCAGTGTCTGTCGAGGGTATCCGGACCCTTGTGTTGATCTGACTAATGTTTACTCTAGTCGTGTTCCTTGGCTATGCTAGAAGAAATGCACTACCATTGTTTATATATATATATATACATGTGTGGAAGATTTCTTTCGATGTTTTCAATCAACTATATACTATGCATTGCTTTATAAATGCTTTTGAACTTTTATTGGATTAACCGCTGCATGTGATGGTATTAGGATGGTTGACTTACCTACTGAGTTTCTCACCCAATTATTCTCGTGGTTTTACAGTTGACGTTTAAGGATCGAATTAGGATCCTTAGTGGTGCTGTGACTGGGTTTCTTGGCGAAGGATTCCTTGTTTTGGGTTTGATGTGGGTCTCCCTCTCTTCAGTCACAGTGGATGACATACTACCTATATTTCTTTTACCTTGAGACTTATGTTTTATGGCTCGGTTGTGAGCCTTATGTTACTTTTGTTTATATAAATGCGACTTTTACTTTATCTTTTTCTCGCTATATATATTTTGACAGGAAACAACAAACATAACTATATATTATATCACAAATATATCCATGTTAAG
>MVGT01002128.1:0-28350 GCA_002174775.1 Macleaya cordata
CCTTCCTTCTTTCTCTCTTCCTTCTCCTTCTTCCTCCTGCGTTTTTCCTGTCCCCCCCTTCTTTTTTTCTTTTTTTTTTCTCCTTCTTCTCCCTGCAGTTGGGACGGCAGCTGCTGCTACTCCTCTCTTCTTCTCCGGTAGCAGCTGCTTTGTTATTAGAGGTGACTAAGCTTCAATTTCATTAGAGACTTAGTGGGTGTTATATCGAGGAAATAACTTGATCCCCTTATAGAGGTAACTCTTGGAAGTGTGTAATGCCACATTCTTGTAACCTACCTAGGTTGGAGTAATATCTTATTTTGGTAGAGTAGACTACAAGAACAGGAATGAAGTTACAATCAAGAGAGAAACATCTATTTTGATATATTAATAGATTACTTGATCAACTATATGTGTTTAGAATTTCTTG
This sequence comes from Macleaya cordata, assembly GCA_002174775.1. Taxonomy (NCBI): domain Eukaryota; kingdom Viridiplantae; phylum Streptophyta; class Magnoliopsida; order Ranunculales; family Papaveraceae; genus Macleaya; species Macleaya cordata. Next base: position 410 of record MVGT01002128.1, read on the forward strand.
AGAACTTAATAGTGAATTGAGTAACTCAAAATTTGAATTTATAGACTGATACCTAAGGTAAAATTTTTGTGACTCTATGTGGATGCTACTAGAGTCTTACTATATTTTTGTGGATTAACTGGATATTCTAAATTGTAATCTCTTTTGTGGAATTAATAGATACAACCTTTAAGAAATATCCTAAAATTATCTGCGGTAGAGAAATTTGAGTGGTATATGATGTTACATAAGGGCATGTCTGCTTAGGCTTTCCATCTAAGATTTGAAGCAATACTTGATTGACTTTGTATGATCAAAGTTATTGAAATGAATTCTTGGGGACTTACAAATTTTAAGAGTAGGTTTGTGGAGTAATTTCGAGATAGTTGTACTATACTAGCCTAGCTCACATCCAAATAATGACAATAGTGAGAAAGAAGAGATAATGACAATGGTGAGAAATAAGACGATCAAGGATATTCTATCTAATTATATCACTTAATAGTGAACAAATTATATGAAACTATTGTGCCAACTATATTTGTGGATTCAAAGAACGATATATGTCAGAAATATCTGGATTAAAATTTTAAGTGACATATATCTTAATTCATTCGAAGATACAACTAGGCAAAAGCAGATACTTGAGGATATAAATATGACATATGGTCTAGGCACTATTACTTGAGGAAAATAGGAGAGTACCATTTCAAGTACATTATGGACTTAATGGATGGGATTTTCAAGAATTATTTTATGTACTTTGTTATGGCAAAATTCTAAGAGCATGTAGTCTTGTATTATAGCATTTTAAGTTATCTAGCTAAGACTTAGATAGTAGTTGGTTTAGCTTAGAAAAGTTGTAGTCAATGAGGTTAGTTTCTTAGANTGATCTTATTTTGTACTCTATCTGAAAAGAGTCAACGTTGTGGTTAGTATATTGAATAGAAAGAAAGATGATGTGTTAACTCACTTGATGATTATATAATAGAATATGTTAGAAGAACTAAATCTTTTGGCATTATCACATCATCACTTGTACAATGATGTGTTGACTCACTTAATGATTATATAATAGAATATGTTAGAAGAGCTAAATCTTTTGGCATTATCACATCATCCCTTGTACAGAGTAAGGCGTATAGGGACTATCTAATGAAAAGCTTTGTTCATTTAAGGATATATGGATTTTCTTGAATTTTAGTTTCTGAGTTAAGATATTGTGATGATATTTACAAGGAGAGAAACTTAAGTTGTAATCTGATCATAAGGTTGATTGTATTGCCTTATTAGCAGAAATTAGAGATAGAAGGAAAATATTTTGAGGAACAAATCGAATGACATAGTAAAACCACTTGGCAGATTTAGTGATGTAAATGAAAGTAATGAGTATGTGGAATAAATACTCAAGGCTACTTGATGATTGAGGTATGCCAAATTTCGAGGACGAAATTTCTTATAAGGAGGGGAGAATATAACGACCCAAAATAATTTAGTCAACCGGTCAATGTCAAGTCGAGTCAAATTGAGTATAGTCCAATGATTTGACCGTGAAACCAATTAATTATTAAAATAATTAAGCTTAGTGTTTAAATAATTAAACTTGGGATTCAATAATGAGATTTTTATCGGATGGTTATTTGAAGAATCTAACCGTACGAATAAATAGATCGCGAAAAGTTATTGAATTTCGACTACTCACGTGCGAAAATCGGATACCGAATGAGCCCGAAACTCGATTTTGGCGGAGGTCAACACGTAGCTGCGATTTTGACCAGGTTCATGACTTTAAAGAAACAATAACAGACCCGCGACCCGTTACTACTGTCTGACCTGCTAAAGTTTAGCCCTAAACCTACTTTTGTATATGGTGTATACAAAATTTATGTACGTGATCATACAATAAAGTGTCCCCTTATATCTATCCTTAACCAATTTGAATTTCTCTTTTAACTCCACCTCTTTCCATTCGGTTCTTAAAACCAAAACAGATCAATAGAGAGAGAGAGAGAGCTAGTGAGAGATGGTGGAGAGAAAGAAAGAAAGAAGAAAGAAGAAAAGAAAGAAATAGAAGAAAGGAAGGAAAGGAAGAACAAGAGAGAGAGACGGTCATGAGAGAGAGATGTGGAGAGTCAGAGAAAAAAAAGTAGCAGCAGCAGCAGCAGAAAAAAAATGGCAGCAGTAGAGAAGAAGAAGAAGAAGAATAACGAAGGAGAAGAAGAGGGAGATCGTGGGGAGAAAGAGAGGTGAGGAAATCGGCTCCTCCCTTATTTTCGTTTTGTTTTTGAAGAAAAGGGATGAAGAAGAGAAGATGTAGAAAACTTAGGGTTCTTGCTTAATGTTGCTGATTTTGGATTGAAACCCTTAATTGATGGTGTAAATCAAGGTGAAAAAAGAGAACTTTGGTTTGTTATTGATGGTGGAGGTAAGATCTAACTATAAAATCAGTTTTTGGGTTGTTTTGATGAAGAAATTTTTGAAGTTTTTGATGTAAAACAAAATGCAAGTTGTAGGACAGATCTTGGGAGCTTTATCTATATTTTTAAAGGTGCTCTAGAAGTTGTTTCAAGTTATTAATCATCTAAGGTGAGTTTCCTTTCAAAATTGAGTTGAAATCAAGTTATTTAAGGTTGCATGTTTGGTGGTTTTAAAGGAAAATGAAATCTGGTGTAAGGAAGATGTTTGGATGTTGCTACTGAAGTTTGGGAGTAGCTTTTGGAGGTGAATCCATCTACTTTCAGGTAATAGGTATAACCCTAACTTCTATTTTGATTTTGGTGGAGTAAATGCTTGAAAAAAGTGAAGTTTAGTGATCTAACCTTGTAAATTTTGGCTATAGGAAATGAATCTAGTGTTGTAAATTCTATTATGGTTGGAACTTTCCTTTTGAAATCAGTTGTGGATGCTTTTGGTTGGTGTATTTTATACGTCATATTGATTTTCAGACGTTTTAATCGAAGTTGAGTTGTCTTCTCAAATTTAAATTCTCGGATTTAACTGCGCAGCATGTACTAAAATTTACATAACTTTCTCTTTTAACTCCAAATAGTGTGCTTCCAAATTCCACTGATTCGTAACATCTTAAAGTATCTTTAGTAAAAATTTCACAAATTTTGGACAAGTAGACAGCTTATTGTAGATTTTGAAAGTTCGCCTATTGTTTTATGAAAACTAGCTATTTCTACAAAATGTATCATTAATTGGTACTTTTCTCATTTCTCGAGTTGTTTTCTGATTTTAATTTCTTCATGAAAATGGTAGATCTCGGTGTTATCTTTCTAATGCTTTTAGTTGAATATTTTCTGAGCTTTCTACGATCTTTGGCGTTTATTTTCCTAAACTGTTACATTTTTCCTGATATTTAACAGGGGGACTACTTTAGGCATTTCAAGCCTATTAAATGTTTTTAATATTTTCTAAACTAAGGTTTTAGGTTGTGAAGATGAACTACTAGTGTCAGTTGATTTTTTTATAATTATGAGTGTAATTTTGGGTTTTCAACCTTCTTAGTTGTCTTGGTTCTATAACTTAATTAGAACCTTATGTTACTTGTTCTTCCTTCTTCAGTTTAGGGATTGAGTTGTACCTTCCATTGAGTGCCTCTTGAATGAGAATCGATAATGGGTAGGACCTTTCATTGAGCAGCTTGGTAGCATTGAAGTAGGTGGTCAATTCATCTTAATAGCACCCACCTATTTTAAATGTATGTTTCAAACTAATATGTATGCACTTTTTGTATGCAAGGCATAGCATGTAATTTATGGATAACAACAAACTTATGTTATGAAGAAAGCATTGAGAAACTAATTTTAATATGGAAAAATGCATGCTTGATTATATATCATGCTTATGAAATATTTCTCGTGGATTGTGAACAAATGTGACTTCAATCTTACTATCACGATTTATGTCAATGAAATGATGGTTATGTTTGGAAAACCATGTTTTACATATGTAGAGGAAGTTGTGTTTTATACGTTGAAACCTTTGGAAGAGACTAGAGTCTGTTTATCGAGTGTTTTCTCGGTGTGAAACCCGGCTTTGGAAAATGTGACAAAAAAAGGAATTTCTGTCCGTGATCGCCTAAAGACGGTAGTAGCATCTCACTACCGGGCTTGATAGGGTTCACAAAGACACGGAGAACCGTGTATGCCTTAGGTGGATTGGTGCCTGTGTTACTTCCACTCGGATTACCACCCGAGTGATCTGTGAGTTGGCATGTCATGGTTCTATGGACCATGTCCGGCGATCTGTGAGTTGGCATGTCATGGTTCCATGGACTTGGTGTGCGAGTTAGCTTGAGAAGGTTCCCTCATCCTTACGAGGATGGGTGTGTTGTCTTGCTATGGTTCCGCGACCAACGTAGGTGAGCGAGTTGGGTTGCCATGGTTCCACGACCTACGCAGATGAGCGAGTTGGCTTGCCAGGGGTCCTCACCCTTACGCAGGTGAGTAAGTTGGCTTGCCATGGTTCCTCATCCTTAGGACCAATTACACTTGTTGTATGTAGATTTCAAGAGAGAAGAAATTTCAAAAGGGGATTTCTTCAAAAAGGGCTTTAGTTTTCAAAAAGGGTTCTTCCAAAATAGTTTTCGAACTTTAACTTAAAAGACACACAAACTATATATATACTACTATATGTTATCACTAAGGTAAGCTTCTGAAAGGTTGGAGACTCTCTACAAGGATGGTGGATCATGCTTATCCGGATCTGGTACACCATCTGAGACTTTACTAGGTGTTTTTGTCTTCAGGGCGGTATGGGACATCAGGGAGACAGGTACATCTAGGGAAGTCTGGGAAGTCACGATTATTTCCTGGTAAACCATGTTTGTTGGTGGTGTTGAGTAACTAGTTTAGCTGAGGTTTACATGCCTGCCCGATAGGTGTTAGACGCGGGGGAAGGTTGTCGGAGAACCTTCTCTGGATTAGTTGGGGGCCCTTGTCTAGTCTGCAGTCATCAAATTGTGCGCACTTGGTAATTGATCTTGAAGTAATTCTGACTGGCGTAACCCGATCGTGTTCCTTAGCTATGCTAGCAGAAGTACACTACTATTGTTTGTATATATATATATATGCAGGATTTTCTTTGATGTTTCGATCAACTATATAATATGCATTGCTTTTACAAATGCTTTCGAGATGTTATCGGATTAATCGTTGCATGTGATGATATTAGGATGGTTGATCTACCTACTGAGTTTCTCACCCAATTATTCTCGTGGTTTTACAGTTGATGTTTAGGATCGAGTTAGGATCCTTAATGGCGCTGTGACGTGGTTTACAGACGCGAGGGATTCCTTATTTTGTGGTGGATGTAGGTTTCCCTCTCTTCAGTCACAGTGGATGATTTTTCTACCTCCATTTCGTTAACCTTGAGACTTATGTTTTATGGCTTGGGTTGTGAGCTTTATGTTACTTTTATTTATATGAACGCGACTTTTACGTTATCTTTCCTCGCTATATATATTTTGACAGGAAACAACAAACATAACTATATATTATATCACAAATATATCCATGTTAAGTGGAAGAATGAATATCATAGTTATTTGCAGGTGACTTAGAGGATGGGACAACTTTAGACAATGTTGTCTTGACAGGTCCCTCCTAGTCCTACATCGTTGGGATTTCAGTTGAGAAAAAAAATGGGTGGCAATTTTGTGCATACCTTTAACTTCTTTTGCTTCCGCTGTGTATATTATTATATGCACTATGTTTATCAGGTGACAAAAGGTCCAGTTTACAGGGAAGACTCTGCCGGATTTGAGTCTCGTTGTAGATTGATGGTAATGTCCCGTGTTTTAGGTTACGGGGCGTTACAATATTGTCTTATATATTAAAGGCATATGGGTGAATATGAACAGGTCGCCATCCAATTTCTCACCCTTGTTCAGATCCGCGACGATATTCTTAGCTGCCATACTAAGCGCTACAGAGAAAAATACGAATGGGATATTAACATATAGCACACACATAACAAATAACTTTTGCAGCATAAATCTAAATCAAATGCAGAAAATATCTCACAAGTCGCAAGATCGAAAAATCTTTAAAAACTCATAAATATCTCTCGCGCCACAAGTGATAATTTACTTCATTTATTTAATTCATGCGTAAAAGGTAGATTTCTGGGAGTTAATAAAACTCAACGAAACAACCTCCCACTGCATTTTACATCCATTTTGCAAAAGGGTAACATTTTATCTAATATGGGTTTGGCTCAGCCCACTAGCCCAGCTAAAATGGGCCCACTTATTGGTTCGGCTCGGTCCGCTAGCCCATTTGGCTGCGTCCCCCAAACCCGGGATAACAACTCATAAGAAAAAACCCACAAAGATAATAAAGAATCTAATTAAATCAATCCAATGGTTCATAATCAACATGTGTGATTAATATAGAAAGTGCATGATCTGATTAGAATTAGGTTCTGAAAATGTCACCAATGGATTCGGAAGGTTGAAAAACCATAAGGTACCAAAAATCAGCTCAAACAGATGTTAAAAAGTGGTCGAATCGGTCCAAAACATGTACTGCCGAGTTGACTCGCCGATCTGACTCGCGAGTTGACTCAGCGGTATTGTTCATCTTCTTCACCAAAATTAGTTTTTCAGCAGCAACACTATTGCGCGAAGCTAAATTTAGGAGATCATATCTCACTCGGTAGAAGTCCAAATAATGCATACAATATACCGATTTAAAGTGTTTCAGTATAGAATCAAACCATACTAACTTGAAGCATTAAAAATAGCGTTTTTGGCATAAAAAAGTGACTGAAAGTTTCTGAAAAATAACATCCTCCATGATTTTCTAGAAATTAGGGTTTGAGATTTTTCCAAAAATACTCAGCGGTTTTTCACGAAATTTTGAGGATAGTTTCCATACTCATAGAGGAACAAAACATGTAAAAATTTCTGCCAAAAACCCACCATATTAAAAACGAAAATTAAGTAGTACCCATTAATAGTTTTTTGAAGAAAACTCAAGAACATGACATTCAAACATGATCTATGATCAGATCTATTATATTAAACACAAATATAAATATACTGATCATGTATATGCACGAAAATACACCAAAGAAGGCTCTGATACTAATGAAGATCATCAGAGATTAATTAAACGGGTGCGGAAGCGGGTTCGGTTTATGCATACCTTGATCACTTAATCCAAAGGAGATTAAACCGACTTGAATCAGGCGTATTTCACGTGCGTATTAATGTTCCTCAACGAGTGATATCCACCACGTAGAACGAGTGTAGATCTATGTATCCACGATCATAAAAGTTCTCGACGAAGTCGTCAATGGCTCGAAGCTTGAGAATTTGTGCGGTACATACTCTTGCTGCTCTCTAATAGTGATTAGTCTCCTAATCACGTTGTAGGGTTTTGTGCTATATAGAAAACACCCAGAATGGTGTTATTTATATGTTAGAGTTTTACTAAATTAATCCTAGCCTTATGGGTTATGGATACCGGGTCGGACACACCCATGAGCGCCCCAGTTTGGACTCCAAGCCCAAAATCCAACAAGTTCTACCAAAAATAATAATTAAGTTCTTACTTCTTCCTTGATTGAAAAAAAAAAAACCCAGATCGTGAGTCTAATCGTTCGAAGAAGAGGTACCCATTGCATATTTCCATTTGGTGAAGACGACTGAAAATTTTCATTCACGAACAAATCTGCTTTTTAATCCACTTTATAGATACAAAAAAAGACCTTCAATGATCGAAACATTTGCTCAAACTGTAAATGGGGAAGAGGATAGAGATCCAGTCTAGACATTTCTGAGTCCTGCAATTGCTTTGATCTTGATTTTTAGAATTAATCTCAACTGGAGTTTCATTTTATTAATCCTACTCTTATAATTTGGGGGTTTTTTTTCTTAAGCATTAAATAATTTTGATTAAGCAGTAATTAAATAGAGCAGGAGCGACTACCATTTAAGATTTAGAGATGGGGATTATCTTTATCATTACTTCTAATTGGGATAAACTAAAGAGAGAAATGAACATAGAAGATCGAAGTGGGTTTTCTAGGAAAGTGGAAGATTAGAGAAAGGGAAATAATGTTAAGGAAAAAAATTAAATGAGTTTTTCCAAAAAGAAGAAGGGATGAGGCATCAGAAGACGAGAGGAGTAAATTCTAAACTCCCTAGCTAGCTATAGTTCACAAGGAAGAAGAACATGGAGTTCTTTGCTTCATCAGTTCATCTGGGTAGAAGAGAGAAGTAAAGTGAAATAAATGATACCTCGTAGATAGGGATTTATGTTCTCTCTAAATATAAATAAATAATAATGTTTACATTTATTTTTTTCTCTTAACTAAGGTTAAGGAGAGGTGAGTTAGGGTATAGTTCACAAGGAAGAAGAACATGGAGTTCTTTGCTTCATCAGTTCATCTGGGTAGAAGAGAGAAGTAAAGTGAAATAAATGATACCTCGTAGATAGGGATTTATGTTCTCTCTAAATATAAATAAATAATAATGTTTACATTTATTTTTTTCTCTTAACTAAGGTTAAGGAGAGGTGAGTTAGGGTAGACAAGTGGCAATTGGTTATTCTGACCCCATGACCTCATCTAATTTTGCCCATATCTAAAATTTACCCGTATTTTGGATTCTTTAGGGGTCTCTGTTCAGATAATGTTGAGGAGACAAAATGGTAAAGAATTAAAATAGGTATGGCAAATAACAAGTAAATGTTTAATCTATGACATTGTAAACCTTCAAAATCTTGTGAAAATTTTAAGTATGCATTATAACTAAAAATTCAACTTTGTCTGGGATATGAATAGAAATTAAAGTTTTTGTTTTTGGAAACTTTGATATCATAAGATATTATTGAGTATCCATTAGTGGATCGATTTTGCTTATCGTAGTTTTATTGTTTAAATTAGGTCGAGAACATAGGTCGTATTCACCATAGGCATCTTGTACAGATTATCAGTTTTGCCAAGAAAACCATCAACAGTTGCTTGTCTATGAGTTTCTCTCCAATGGGAATGTTGGAAAACATTTATACGGTGCTCTCTCTCTTATCATTAAAAGATAATTATATTAATAGATATAAAGGTAACTACAAGAAGCTAACAAGACGCATACAAGCTATTCTGAGAAGGAATAGCAGGGGAAAACTCAAAAATAATAGAGTTTTGCTAGAATAACACCAAAATTTGACACCAAATATTACATCTGCTTTTTAAAAGTGGTATGAGGGGCTGAAATGGAATTAATACTTTTTCATGATTGGTTTTCAATCAATAAAATAAGCAGATGTAATCTTAGATGTCAAAATCTGGTGTCCCTCTAGTAATGCCCAAAATAATAAGGCTCTCTCTCTCTCCCTCTCTTTCTCTCTCTCTCTCAACACACACATTGCTTTTGTAGCCAGTGAAGGTTTTTCCATCGAAAAGTTGGACATGCGGCAACGATTGTCTATTGCTATTGGTGCAGCTAAAAAGGTAAGAGTGCTCTATTTCCATATTTCAGGAAAGAATTTGGTTGTCCTATAGCCTTCATTCTTTGTGCTTTTTGTTAGAGAGCACATAATGAAACATGACATAACATCATTTTAATCTTATAAATGCAATCAGGACTGGAGTTTCTACATTATTTAATACCCCATTTCTTACACATGCACTTCAGAACGCGTAATGTTCTTGTGGATGATAACTTTGATGTCATTACCTTTCATACAATGCGGACATTATCAAACAATTTCTTATGTACATATAATACCTTTGTTATACAAATTGTATTCGTCTTCATGATGTAATTTATTTTTTATTTTCTGGATATGATGCATTATATGTTGGAGGAATTGGGGGTATTAATTGCAGGTACAAGTCATCAAACATGAGCGATGGAAATAAATTAATTTTTTTTAATTTGCAACGAATTTCTCACTTTTATAAACGTGACAAATATGTACGAAATTTTAAAACATTTGTCATGGTTATAGTCGTGACACATTTATAACACTTGGTTAAAGATTCGTAACACTTATAAGCGTGAGTTTGATAAACGTAACTTATTTGTAATAGTTATAAATGTTAGAAATTCTAAAAAAGGGTTTATTTTGACAAAAATAACTGTTACAATTATCGGTTAGTCACGTTTATATTCGTTACAAAATTAAAATTTCGTAACGTTTATAAGGGTTGCAAACCATCCGTTACAAATTTATAATGCCATATTTTTAACGTTTATAAACGTTGAAAAAAATTTTAGTAACGGTTTTAACCGTTACAAAATGACGATTCTGGTATAGTGGGAGTCGTTCTTAATTCAAGGCAAGTAGTAACTTGCTCCTTTGGTGTAGACTTAGATTTTCTATGATGTTTAAAGGCTTTCTCAATGAATGCATGCATAAAAACTAGGTTTATATGATGTTTACATGTTATCTCGATGGATGAATGCATGTAATCTATGATCACATGATATGTATATGCTTTTGCAATGTCTGAATGCATGGAATCTATGTTTATATGAAGTGTATATGATTTCCTAATGTTTGCAGCTAAGAAAACTAAGTTTTCACGGAGGTTCCACACTGAACAAAACCTAAAATCACGAAGTAACCCAGGGGGTATCGATACCCACAAGGTAGGTATTGATACTGGCTTGAAATTGTACGAAAAATGTAGCCAGTATCGATACCAGGCTCAGGTGGTATCGATACCAGGGAAGGTATCGATACCCACAATGGTTGGTATCGATACCAGCCTCACCTGTAGTTTCAGTTGAGGCCGGTATGGATACCACCTAGGTAGGTATCAATACTGGGTGTCACGCCCAGCTCACACACGTAACAATATTGTCCTTGCTTTAGCCACCACATTAGGTATAGGGTTTTATTCTTAGCGAGAGCCTAACCCAGCCGAGGCCCAACTTAATGACAACCTGACCAAGCCCAAGCTCACCCAAAAGGCCTTGGCACACTGTAAGACGGTTTGTGGAACTCATAGCCTAGGCTCTGGACACTCTCCCAAGCGATGTGGGACTAACACCAGATACCCCGCATGTTACAATCCCACCCCTTTAGGGTCTCAACAAGAGAATTCCTATCAATAATAATAATAATAATAATAATAAGTAAATCCACATTACACGCAAAGAAAAACTACAAATAAAAATAAATAAAATAGGGAAAGAGAATATTCAAGGGGCCTGTAACGATCAACATAATGACGAATGACCCGACTTGATATTTTGGCATTATCATCACAAAGAAGAGCTTCGGGGTTTTTGGTCCTTCGTATCTTCAGAAAGAAGATTGAATCAGGGATAAGAAGTTTCGAACTTTCTATTACATATTGAAAGGTACATGTTTTATGTTTGTCGAATTTCGTGTCAAAGGTAAACTCAAGATGGTCAATGTAACTTGAGTTAGAGTCTAGTGAGTCTCGGTTCACTTCGGTTGAAAAAGAAGAAATCTACAAAGGCTCCGAAGAACTCAACTCACCACCGGAAGTCATCCTAGGATGGTAGAACACTAAGTACCATAGGTGGTTAGATTGCTAAGAGTGTTTCCCACACTGTTTGTTCTTGATAAAATGTGTTTTAAAAGATAAATTTTTAATCTGGACAGTGTTGGTTTCGAAACCAAGAAGCTTGGTTTCGAAACCAACTGCATTGATGGTGTTAGTCTTATATAGGGAAAAGTCTGTTTCGAAATCAACCTCAGTTTGATTTCGAAACCAAACCTTCATCTATCTTCAGATGAAGTTTGGTTTCGAAACCAACATGTTGATTTCGAAACCAAAAGACAAAAACCATCACAGGAGCTTGTTGGTTTCGAAACCAAATCAGTCAGTTTCGAAACCACATGTTGGTTTCGAAACCGACTGGCTTGATTTCGAAACCAACGCCCAGATTCATTTTTCTAGTGCGATTTTCTGAGCTATAAAGTAACTTTTTAGCACATTATTGCTCATCTCCCTCTAAGCCTTGTTTTAGAGAGATAGTTGTGCGTGGGAAAAATTTTTAAGTGGGATGAGAGGCTGAATAGATTATTCTCTCATCCCCAATAATGGTGTCTACCATTAGACCTAGAACTAATAATTTAGTCTAGGATTGAGCTGGACATCTTCACTATAAATAGGGGTTGAATCTCCAGTATTCAACAACCATTCACCCCTCACCTCAACAAGTACTTGAGAGTCTTTAACTCTAAATCCTTAGTTCTCAAGCTTGTTGAACTTGTTTCAAATCCTTCCCATTTTAAACCAAAAACTCTGTTTTTGTGTACCGGTGGTATTCCGGTGGTGGAGCTTGGAAGTGTCAAGCTCGTGGTGAAATACTTGAGGAGTCAAGTATTGGTTCAAGGTGTGGGACTTGCGGAGGTCAAGTTGGAGACACATCAACATCTACTAAGAGGCAAATTCGTGGAGTTCGAATTTGTTGAAGAACTATACACCGTAGCTGTTGGAGCGTAGAGGAAGTCGTAATTCGTGTCCATCGAGTGGTAAATCGGTTTGTAAGTTTTCATTTCTTTTAGTGGATTATTTTCTGGACTAGGTCCCAGGGTTTTTCCCAGTTTGGGTTTCCTCGTAAACAAAATCTCTTGTGCATTTCTTTATATTTATTAAGAGATTGAAATATTCGATTCTTGTTTCCGCATATTAAAGAATCGAATAAGTCAATACTCTTGACTAGAGATTTTAGTTTCCATCTTTATCACCAACATTATTTTTATTTGGTGATTGTGTAATCCTTAACCTTAGTCACATTGACATACGGTTATTCCAACTAATAACCGTAAGGATTTTAGACTTTCACATATCTGTTGCAACCAGTATTTAGGTGTTTCCGCTTGAGTTGTACAAGATGAAATTCTCATATACGGCTCTAAAAGGGGGAGTCCCCTTAGTTTACCTATCTCAATAAAGTATATGATTGGTTCGAAGATGGCTATGATGCCATAATGTCATGCTCCGCTCACACGCATACCAATATTGTCCATGCTTTAGTCCTACATCACCTGGGAGAGTGTCCAAAGCTTGGGCTATGAGTTCACAAACCGTCTTACAGTGTGTGTGCCAAGGACTTTTGGGTGAGCTTGGGCTTGGTCAGGTTGTCATTAAGTTGGGCCTGGGCTGGGTTAGGTTCTTGCCAAGAACAAAACCCAGTATCCAATGTGGTGGCTAAAGTAAGGGCAACATTGGTACACGTGTGAGTGGGGCGTGATATTAGGGGACTTTTAAGCTGAAAATCATGTTAATGACATATGTTTTGATGATGGTAGTATCATGTTTAGGCGTTATTACGATGAATAACATGAATGCTTATGAAGTAATGTATTTATGTGTATTGAATGCATATATAGACTCTTTATTGGACACTTCCATGATGATGAACTCTTGTAAACATATGTAGTATGTACGAATCCTCTATAATCTTAATGTGTGGATTAAACAACTTATTTAGCTTATATGCAAACATATAGTTTAGGTCCTGTATAGGTCTTATAACACCATGAAAATTCTTATGTGGGCCTTGAAAAACCCATGGGCTGGGCCCAAGGTTTGGTGCACACCCAATATGGGGTGGCATGTGTGAAGAAAGTATGGCAACTAAAACCATGCACGTAAAAGGAGGTAATGCCACACGTGACTTCATGTGATGAGTGAGAGGTTGAGAGATTGATTCCAACCTTTAATTAAACTAGTACCTCATGCATAGGATGAGATGAAGAGTAGCGAAAAATGTTTTTGCATAATAAGTGTAGGGTTAAATGCATGAAATGAATAATTGAATAGTTGCAAAAACACTTTTGCAGGGTATATATAGCTATACAACGCATATAGCTAAGGTTTTTACGTAAACGTTTACATGCATGCATGCACGTGAAACTTGGCACGTACACTAGGAGTACACGTGCATGCATACCAAAATACATGTACGTATATATATGGATATAATATTATCATTATTACTTTACGTGAATATTGCATGCAATATATATATATATATATGTGTATGAGAGGTTTCACATAATTAAATTAAATTGATGCATGCAATAGCGTATATAAATGTATATATAGTTAGTTTAATTAATATAAGTATGCATGCAAGGGTATAAGTGGGGGACGTACCATTTTAGGTATTTATATATATATATAGTGAAGTGGAAACCGTGTGGACCCCACTCATAGTAAAAACGTGTACAACCTAGAGGAATAAAAATATTAAGTCTTGGGGATTACTCTAAATGAGTTGAGAAGGAGATATTTTAGGAAAATAAGTTGTAGAGAAAATCTTAGAGTTTTGAAAAAAAAAATTAAATAGAAAGAGAGAGAGTGTGGTCGATCTCTCCATAGGAGAGAATCGACCCATACATGCTAAGTTTTGTTAGGAATCCTATTTTTTTACAAAACTTAGAAAACTTACCCTAAATGAAAGGTAGGGTTATTTTAGGTAATCTAGCAAGGTTTGGGATCATCCGAACCGTTGGATCTAATCTAGGGACACTTGTGAACGTCTTAGTGGGTCTCCATAAATTTTAGGAAACCATTTTGTCAGAAAGATAAGACCCACTTTGTGGGAGTCGGCCAAGCTATGAGGAGGTCGATCTCTCCTCTATTTTTTCCCTAAAATTTTGTTATCTAATTAGCTAACCTTCTCATTTGGATAAACTTGAAATACTAAGATTTCTCATGAAGTAAAAATAATATGAACCCTTTGATGGTGATCAAGTGATCACCACCATCTAAAATTAAGAAGCCCTAACCGTGTAAGCTTGTGAGGGTGGGTTTCCTTATCAAATAAAATTCTAAATTTCTATCTTGGTCAAAGAAGATAATGAGGAAAGTGAGAAGAGTTTTAGGAAACTAGTAGAGTTACAGAAAATCTAGGGAGAGAGGGAGAGATCGGCTATACTAGGGCCGACCCCTCCAAATCTCTCCATTTTGGGAGAGTTGAACAAAAAAAACAAAGAAGAGAAGGAGGAAAATGGCAGCAGCTTCAAGGGCCTGGTTTGGTGTTTTCTTCTTCAAAAACTTAGAAAAACTCAAGGTTCTAAAGCTTAGAGGAAGAGGAAGAAACTAGTAGATCAACCGTCATCAAATAGCACAGTAAAGGTAGGGGAAACGCGGGTAGTCTGTGAGTATGAACTTATTGTTTCTTTTTTATTTGAAGTTGAATATAGGTTCATGAAGGGCTGATTTCCATGAACTAATGAATATATATACATATATATGTTACATACGTTGATATTTATTTCATGATGTGAAATCCCAGGAGAAGCAATGAAGAAAACGTTCCTCTAATAAGTAATATTGAGAAGTGATGCATAGTTGATGGGTTATTCCAAACCATGTCCTCCAAAGTGAGGGATTCCTGCAGAAGATCGTACGATGTACGATGGAAAGAGAAACCTAATGTTTAAACAAGAAAGCGAACAAAATGATCGATCTAAAATCATCGATAATGTAGATGTTATTCGTTTTGATGTGTTGTTGTTCTATATATTATTTATATATGTATGTTATGATATTATACTGTGTTAGATGAAATATGAATCCCTACTGAGTATTGGCTCATCCCGTTCTTTTCATCTTTCACAAATCGGTGAAAAGAATACGTAAGAATATGAGTTGCAGTGTGCTCGTGAGGAAGAAGACTAGGTAGGTCTTTTATGAACATTATTTTAGTTGTTTAATGCTTGAATAAGTTTGAAAAGTTTACTTGGACAAGATCGGACGTTTTTATGTTGATTTGAGACTATTTCAGTTTTTGGACAGTAGGCTGGATTCTTGACCCGTAGTTAGTGTTTTGAACATAATTCATATTTCGTTCATGGGATTTTAGTTTTGGTTGTATCTCTGGATTCATGAGATCCAGGGAAGTTACAGTAAAACTTTCATGATTTTATAAGATGGATTAGTTTCAGTTTTATATTTTACAATTTGATGCATGCGTATTGGAAGATGAAATCAATTTTACTTGTGCTGGGATTTCGCCTGGATTCTGGAAGAATCCCTTGGGAATATGTAACGACCCAAAATAATTAAGTCTAGCATTTAATAATGAGTTTTTATTCGGAGCATAATTTGAAGAATCGAACCGTACAATTGGGTAGATCTCGAAAAGTTATGCAATTTTGACTATTCATGCGCGAAAATCGGACACTGATTGATCCCAAATCGAGGCCCGGAACACGATGTGGATCGGTACCGNGCCCTAGTCATATTTTGAGGTAATTAGTGATATGGATAGCTGCATTAGTTTAACTCTGATTAGGTTTGTAAACCTTGTTTAAGTTTGTTTAGTACTAATTAGTCACCTTGTATAATTAGCCTAACGCCTCGAGATGCGACTCAATTCTTAGAGATTGTGAGTTTCAAATTGGGGCGTTACAGAATAAGACTTTAGCCAAAACATGAAAGATGTTCGGCTCTGAGTCTAGTTTTATAGGGTTCTGACGGAACCTGATTCCGACACCAGAGTGCAAACTATAATTTTTAACTGAACGTCATGCAGAATTTAGCTGCTGCATGAGGTATAATTAAAGTGTTGTTTTATTTATGTTTTTCGGTCTAAAAATTATTTTAAAAATATTGTGAGAATGTAGATATGTTTTTGAATAAAACTGGAAGGGTTACCTGTTTTAAACACTCAATACGTTGCGTAGAGTCCAAGTAGATTATAGACTCACTGCTGGCATGTTTTATGAAACTATAAGGTTCAGGTACGTGGACCCTAGAACCCTAGTCAGACCCAATGACTTGTATGGGCCTATGGTAGGGCCCAACCATGATAAGTTTTGTTTTAAAAAAAGACCCTAAATTAGACGTGGGTCTAGTTTGACTTAGCTGGCTAAGACCCAAACCCTATTTAGTTGGGCCTGAGTTGACCAAGCCCAATAAAGTTAGACCTAAATGTATTTCAAAAACCTGCTTAATTAATGTTCTGGGCTTTGGATATTTATGTCCAGGTGAGGTGTAAGTACACCCAAGGTCCGAGATGTTACAGTTGATATCAGAGCTTAGGCTCTAGATCTTTTTGGAGCTTGTGGAGTCCGTTTGTTGTTGGTAAAAGCTTTTTTTTTAAAAAAAAAGGAAAAGACGTTTGTTCCAATGATTTGTTAAATTCCTTAAAGTGAAATGCCTACAAAATTTATATATATATATATCAGTATATGTATATATAATTGTGTGTGTGCTTGTTTTACTTTGACGTTATGTCATTAAAACAAATGGTTTAAAAAAAATCTTTCAAGTCCAAGTAATAATCCATATTCAAGGAATTGGTGAAAGGTTTTATAACCTTAACCAAGTAATGTGAGTATGTGACGATGTGAATTGACCTGACGATTGGTAGAAATATTTTTTTACTAGGAATGGCTCGTGGACCTTCGCAATGTAATGTTGCTGACGTGCATGAGGCAACATCCGCAGCCATACGGGCAGAGGTAAATGAAGGACTGCAAGTCAGGACTCAACAACTTGAATGAAATCTAGATAGGGTGGTGGATGTCCTGGGAAGGATCACAGACAACATGCAAGGCAACCGGGAACAACAGAGTCAACCACCACCTAATCCAGCGGTTGAGACGAAAAATAGACAGACAAACGCTCTGAAAAAATTACTGAAGTTACAACCAAAGGAGTTCTAAGGAAATGAAGAACCCATGAAGGCAGAAGAATGGCTATTGGGGATACAAAAGAAGTTCACGGCTATGGGAGCAGCAGAAGAACATCGCGTAAGGTTGGCAACTTATATGTTCGAAGGCGAGGCAGACCGTTGGTGGGGAACAATCGCAAGAACTCACAATGTCGAGACCATAACCTAGGAGTTTGAGATGCAATTTTTTGAAAAGTACTTTCCTGAGACGGCTCGAGTACAGAAATGTATGGAGTTTATAGAACTCACACAAGGGGACATGACTGTAACCCAGTACGAGAAGAAGTTTACAGAGTTATCGCGTTATGCACCGCATATGATAGCCACCGAAGTACTGAAGGCACAAAAGTTCCAGGAAGGACTGAAGAATCAAATTTGAGGCAAGGTGGTGCCATTCTATCATGTCACGTACGCAAAAGTAGTAGAGATGGCACTGGTAGTTGAGGCAGATTGGGAAGAGGGACAGAAAGAAAGAGACCAACAAGAACAAAAAAAGAAGCATAAGCTAAACCCTAAGCAGACTTAACGATCGCAAGCTTTCAAGGAAACTCGGGCGCAAACAATAAGTGAAGGAGAAATGAAGTGTTATATATGTGGAGCGGTAGGACATAATAAAGAACTTCCCATAGCAACCTCAAGGACAGGGAAGCGGAACGAGTAACTATAGGCCACAGGGGCAAGCACAACCTCAACGGAATACCCAACAGTATGGAGGACAAAGACGAGGCACAAGTCAACCGAGGACCAATAATCAGTCACAACAGTATAGGCTTCCTCAGCAAGGTCAGCCTACAGGGCAAAAGCAGATCAGTCACCTAGCACCGCCAGAAGTGAAAATAGAAAATGCAACTATTGAAGGTAGATTCTTAGTCTTCAGTTCTTGGGCTAAAATATTGTTTAATTCTGGTGCTACACACTCATTTATATCTGTGCATTTTGCTACAACACTTGGCCTAGAAGTCACATCCCTAGGGTACATTTTGCATATCTCATCACTAGTAGGAACAACTATAGCATTGAGTAAAGTATGTAGATATTGTTCTATTGTGTTCGCTGATCGAGAATTAGCGGCAGACCTCATACCCATGAATATGATTACGTGTGATGTGATTTTGGGAGTAGACTGGTCATCCTCCCATTGTATAATCTTAGATTATTTTGAAAGGAAGGTTACCTTAACCACGTCGGATGGACAAAAGTTGTCAGTTCGGGGAGATAGAGAAAGAATTATTAACCCGTTACTGATGGGTGTGGTGAGACGAAGATTAACCAATGAGCATCGTGCCTTGTTAGCCTTTTTGGAGGAGAGAGACGTTGTGGGCACTCAGAAAGGTGATATTCCCATAGTACAAGAGTATATGGATGTATTCCCTGAGGAATTGCCTGGTCTACCTCCCTAGAAAGAGATAGAGTTCGCCATCGATGGGTCTGGAACGAAGGAAATTTCTCTTCCACCGTATCGAATGGTGCCCCAAGAGTTCAAGGAACTAGGAAAGCAATTGAGAAAATTGCAACAACTGGGTTTTATCCGACCAAGTGCTTCGTCATAGGGAGCACTAGTGTTATTTGTACGGAAGAAGGATGGCTCAATGAGACTGTGCATTGACTACAGAAAACTCAATAAGGTCACAATCAAAAATCGACATCCTCTGCCAAGGACTGATGACCTTTTTGATCAATTGAAGGGTGCTAGATTCTTCACCAAGATTGATCTACGGTCGTGATATCATCAGCTCAGAATAAGGGAAAAAGATATTGCAAAGACGGCTTTTTGAACCAGGTATGGGCCTTTTGAGTTTCTGGTGATGCCCTTTGGGTTAACAATGTGCCAGCAGCTTTTATGGATTTGATGAATCGGGTCTTTCGACCTTACCTAGATCGCTTTGTCGTAGTGTTTGTGGATGATATTTTGGTGTACTTGAAAACTCAGGAAGAGCACAAAGAGCACCTGAGAACAGTACTGCAAACTTTAAGAGAGCATCAGTTATATGCCAAGAAGAGCAAGTGTGATTTCTGGATGACCGAAGTACTATTTCTTGGACACGTGATATCAAAGAAAGGAATTGCAGTTGATCTAGCAAAAATTACACCTGTAGTTGGATGGGAACGACCAAAGAGTGTCTTTGAAATCCAAAGTTTTTTAGGCTTGGCTAGTTATTATCGGAGGTTTGTAGAAAAATTCTCAAGGTTGGCGGCTCCTCTTACCCGTTTATCTAAGAAGGGTGTGAAGTTCGAATGGAACCAAGAGTGCAAAGAATCTTTTGAGAAGCTCAAGGAGAAACTGACAACGGAACCGGTTTTAGTGACACCCAAACCAGGAATTGGGTACGTGGTATATTGTGACGCTTCAAGAGTCGATTTGGGCAGAGTCTTAATGCAGCAAAGAAAGGTGGTGGCATACGCATCGCGACAGCTTAAGGAATATGAGAAAAACTATGCAACTCATGACCTTGAACTGGCAGTTGTGGTTTTCACACTGAAACTTTGGAGGCACTACCTATATGGAGAAAAGTTTGAAATATACTCGGATCACAAAAGTCTGAAGTATATGTTCACACAAAAAGAATTAAACTTGCGACAGAGAAGATGGCTGGAGTTTTTGAAGGACTACGACTTCACCTTCAATTACTATCCAGGAAAAGCGATTGTCGTAGCAGTAGGAAGCACTAGGGGACATTAGCAATGATGATGCAAACGGTAGACGAGTATGATCTCAGAATTGAGAAGGGTGACGTGGTATTTAGCCAACATGGTGGCAGAACCGGGAATTATCAAGCGAATTGTAGAAGCATAGAAATAGGATGTCAAGCTACAAGAAGCTCTGGGAAAACTCGACACTAACAAGGCACCTGAGGGGTGGACGCAGAGAGCTGATGGGGGAGTGAATTTCTAAGGAAAGCTATGTGTACCGGAGGATGAGCGCTTAGGAAGGAGATCCTGACTATGGCTCATGAATTAGTTTTCACCATACATACAGGGAGCACAAAAATGTATAACAACTTGAAGCGGCATCTCTGGTAGAAAGGAATGAAGAAGGACATAAACTCGTACATGTCTAAGTGCATTATCTGCCAACAGGTGAAGATCAAGCACCAGAAAATGGGCGGAACACTGAAGCCACTTGGGGTAGCGGAATGGAAATGGGATTTCGTTACAATGGACTTTATGAGAGGGTTACCTAAGACTAAGCAATGCTTCGACAGTGTGTGGGTCATTGTCGACCAACTCACGAAGGCTGCACACTTTTTGGCTGTAAAAAGTACAGATTCAATTACCACCCTAAGTGAATCGTATATTTGAGAGATTGTAAAATACCATGGCGTGCAATTATCAATTATCTCAGATAGAGATCCACTTTTCACTTCTAAGTTTTTGGAGAGTTTTCAGAAAGCATTGGGGACACAACTAGATCTCAGTACTACACACCATCCACAAACGGACGGACAGCCTGAACGAATAATTTAGACATTAGAAGACATGCTGAGAGCCTATGCGTTTGATTTCTTAGGTGATTGGCATAACCAGTTACCATTTGTGGAGTTCGCTTACAACAATAGCTACCAAGCCAGCATTGGCATGGCACCATTCGAGGCACTTTATGGGAGGCCTTGCCGAAACCCGTTGTGTTGGACGAAAGTTCGAGATTAAGGAATCCTAGGATTAGAGGTGATCCAAGAGACTATGGAGAAAATTCAACTGATCAAGGAACGATTAAGGACTGCACAAAGTCGACAAAAGAGTTACGCGGATAACCAGAGGAGACCCTTGCAATTCCAAGAAGGAGATCATATGTTCTTGAAGGTCAACCCTCAATTGGGAGTCAAAAGATTCGGGAGCAAAGGAAAACTTACTCCACGGTACATTGGACCATTCTAAATTCTTGAACGAATTGGGGAATTAGCATACCACTTAGCCCTACCTCCACAATTGGCACAGGTGTACAATGTGTTTCATGTGTCCATGTTGTGAAAATACAACCCAGAGCCCGAGCACGTCATAAAGTGGCAAGAAGTTCAGGTCATGGAGTCTAACCGTAGGAATATGTGAGTTAGAATGTGTAAGATTCGATCACAACTCAAGAACACTCCTTTTCATCTCTGATAATGCCAAAATACTCTAACTTTACTTTGATTTACTTAGAAATTCGAAGTGTATTGAGAATGGCCAAGAAACCATCTATTTATAACCTTGGAAGCACCATTTCAGAACAAAAATGGTGACTTTTCTGAACTGGTGCGAGTGGGTATCGATACTAACTTATAACGATGACTACAGATGGTCGTAGTATCGATACCAGTATGAATGGGTATCAATCTACCGTGATCTGATGACCACCAGTCACAACCCTTCAGTAGGTATCGGTATTGACTTAGTCAGTATCGATACCGACCTCATTTGTCGACTCCTCTTAAGCTGGTATTTGTTGGTATCGATACCAATAGTGACCCATCTCATTTTTGAAAAATATTAAGGCTCCAATCATTCCTAGCGGTGATGCACACGTGCAAAGTGCGCTACTAAAGCGCCCAATGCGCCCTAAATGCCTAATCGCACTTTTGCACACGCACACGCACGTGCGCGTGTGCGTGCGTGTGTGTTGTTGTGCTTTGCACCACCTTTTCAATTCCAATGAGGACCCAACACTTAAAAGATAAAATTCTAATAAGTGTAGTCACTTATAAACCTCAACATTTCATTTCTCCCAAGTAATGTGGGACTAAACTAAAGAAGAGTTAAAGCATCAAACTAAACCCAAAACTATTTTGGAAATTTTACAACAATCTCCCACCATTTTTAAAATACATATAAGTTTTAAAAAATTATATATAATATATATAAGGAATAGTTGCATCACATAAAGTGATTACCTATGTACCCAAGAGGGATCAAGCCTACGTAGTTCTTATAACGATAGAGAATACTAAAGAGATCAATTTGGCATTATCGCGAAACTCGTGCATAAATGATAAGTTTCTTCAGGACTTGAACTTTCACTTAGTGTAAACAACTCAAGGCTTTATCCTGGCGCTGTGGTGAACGGATCATGAACCAAGGGCTCTTAAGGATAAGCCAGAACTATCGCACATACTAGCTTCATTTGTAGAGTGTTCTTATTATCCTACCCATTAATGGCCATGCGCATATATCCTGATTTCATAAGTGCTTTAGAGAGTGTCTAGTTCTCATAGAAACGGCCTAATTTCTTCACTTATATAGGTTAATTCGCATGAAGTGATCCTGTAAGTCACTACTTAGGATTTTGGACTTATTAAGGATATGTATCCATCCTCTATCATACAGGAACCAACACTAGAATTTTAGAATGGGAAAGTTATAATTCTAGTGTTTTCCATAACCAATCCTTGACTTATTTGTACCCATTAAACCTTGACTTTTTCAAGACATAGGTTGGGTTCCCATCAAAGGTAATTGATTTAATTCAGTAGACATAAGTCCCATTCCCTTAAAAGTCTTAGAAATCATCTCTCTAGACAAACCTTTTGTTAATGGATCCACTAGGTTCTTGTTTGGCTCCACGTAGTCAACCGTAATTACTCCATTTTTGAGTAATTATCTTAGATATTGTTGTCTTAGACTTATGTGTCTTGACTTACCATTGTAAGTCTTGTTGGCCACCCTGTACAAAGTTACTTGGCTATCAGAGTTAAGCATGATTGCTAGAGTAGGCTTCTTCCAAAGTGGTATATCCACTAGAAGGTTCCTTAACCATTCTGTTTCTTTATAAACGTCAGCCAAAGCTATGATTTCTGCCAACATATTTGAGTCAGAAATGCAAGTATGTTTCTTAGATCCCCAAGATACAGCAGCCCCACCTAAAGTAAAAATCCATCATGTTGTGGATTTAGATTTAGACTCAATACTATTCCAACTTGCATCGTTATATCCTTCTAATACAGCGGGATAGCCTTGATAATATAAATAATAGTTTATAGTACCTTTAAGATATTTGAGAACTCTAGAGATTGCATTCTAGTGTTCTCTCCCTGGATTACTTGTGAAATGACATAACAAACCCACAACATATGCTATGTCTAGTCTTGTATAATGCATAGCATACATAAGACTCCAAATGACGCTAGCATATTTAAGCTGATCAAAACACCTTCCAGTGTTCTTTTCTAATTTAACATTTGGATCTACTAGAGTAAAGACTTGTTTTCCTTTCAAATACTTATACTTGTTAAGTATCTTTTCTATATAATGATTTTGAGTCAAAACATAGCCATTCACTCTTCTTAGAATTTTAATTCCTAAGATCACATCAGCCTCTCCCAAGTCTTTCATGTCAAAACTAGAAGCCAGAAACTTTTTAGTTTCTTCTACACAAATTAGATTTGTCCCAAAGAAAAGCATATCATCTACATATAAACATATTATTGCATATGCATAATCATCAGTTTTATAATAAATATATTTATCAACATCATTAACTTTAAAATCGGCGGATAACACTATCTTGTCAAATTTTTCATGCCATTGCATAGGTGCTTGCTTTAAGCCATAAAGAGACTTAACTAACTTACACACCTTACGTTCTTGCCCTGCAAGGATAAAACCTTCAGGTTGTTCCATATATATTTCTTCTTCCAAATCTCTATTTAGGAAGGCTGTTTTTACATCCATTTGATGCATAACCAAATTATGGACTGATGCAAGAGAAATTAAAACTCTAATAGATGGAATCCTAGCTACATGTGCACATGTGTTAAAGTAGTCAATACCTTTTCTTTGAGTAAATCTTTTTGCTACAAGTTTCGCTTTGAACTTTTTAATAGAGCCATCTGCATTCAGTTTTTTGTTGAATATCCATTTACAACCTATGAGTTTTGCTCCTGAAGGGGGGACAGAAAGAACCCAAGTCTGGTTATACATGATGGAATTCATTTCATCATTGACCACTTCTTTCTAGAAAAGAGCGTCATGGGAACTCAAGGCTTCATTGAATGTTGATGGTTCATCCTCAACATTCAGAATGTATTATGTATGTCCTTTCACCGCATTTCTATCTCCTTCTACATTGTAGATAAGAAATTCTGGTCCAAAGGATTTATCTATCATTTGCCTCTTACTTCTTATAGGTTCAACTTCTTGAATTGGTTCAGGAACTGGTTCAGATACATGTATGTTTAAAGGTTCATTTCCATCTTGGAGTTGGTCAGTGTGGGTCTCTTTATGTTCTAAATTCATAGGTTCAGAATTAGATCTAGTTAAGTTCTCAAAGAACTCTACATCCACAGATTCAATAATAGTATTTGATTCAAGACTGATAAATCTATAGCAAACACTATTACTAGAATAACCAATAAACACACATTTGTTTGTTCGGTCACCTAGTTTAGGTCTCTTTGGGTCTATTTTTCTTACATACGCAAGACACCCCCACACTTTAAGATGATTTAAATTTGGTTTTCGGTTAAACCATAATTCATAAAAAGTAACATTAGATTTCTTTCTAGGAATTCTATTAAGTATATAACATGTAGATAATATAGCTTATCCCCATAAATTCCATGGTAGGTCCGAACTCAATAACATAGCATTACACATGTTAACAAAAGTTTTATTATTGCGTTCAGCGATTCCATTCTGTTGAGGTGTATAGGGTGTTGTGAACTGATGGATAATACCATTATTTTCACAGAATTTTGTGATTTTAGTATAATCATATTCTCCTCCCCTATCTGATTTTACTGCTTTGATCTTCTTCTTATGTTGATTTTTAACTTCTGCTTTAAAAATTAAGAACTTTCCAAAAGCCTCATCTTTCGATTCTATGAGATATACATAAGTATATCTCGAAAAATCATCGATGAATGTAACAAAATATTTGTTACCCCCATGACTTAAAGTTTCCTTTAAGACATACATCAGTGTGTATTAAATCAAGAAGTTCAGAAGATCTTTTAACAGATTTAAATGATGGTCTATGTATTTTAGATTATGCATGTGCTATACATTTACTAATATTATCGGAAACAAATTTAGGAATTAATCCTAAGTTAGATATGTTCTTTATAGAACCATAATTAACATGTCCTAGCCTATCATGCCACAAAGGAAGAGACTCAACAATATAAGTAGAAGAAATTTTATTGCTTAAGTTAAACTGAATCATCCCATTAAAAGAATAACCCTTTCCCACGAAAATCTCATTCTTGGATAAGACTAGCTTATCCCATTTATACACAAGTTTGAAACCTCTCTTATTAAGGAGATCACCTGAAAGGTCCATGTTTTTATGTTTGTCGAATTTCGTGTCAAAGGTAAACTCAAGATGGTCAATATAACTTAAGTTAGAGTCTAGTGAGTCTCGGTTCACTTCGGTTGAAAGAGAAGAAATCTACAAAGGCTCCGAAGAACTCAACTCACCACCGGAAGATATCCTAGGATGGTAAGTGACTTAGAACACTAAGTACCATAGGTGGTTAGATTGCTAAGAGTGTTTCCCACACTGTTTGTTCTTGATAAAATGTGTTTTAAAAGATAAAAATTTAATCTGGACAGTTTTGGTTTCGAAACCAAGAAGCTTGGTTTCGAAACCAACTGCATTGATGGTGTTATTTTTATATAGGGAAAAGTCTGTTTCGAAATCAACCTCAGTTTGATTTCGAAACCAAACTTTATCTGATGACAGATGAAGTTTGGTTTCGAAACCAAAACTGTTGGTTTCGAAACCAAAACTCATCTGTCTTCAGATGAATTTTGGTTTCGAAACCAAACAGTTTGGTTTCGAAACCAAAACCACATCTATCTTCAGATGAAGTTTGGTTTCGAAACCAACCTGTTGATTTCGAAACCAAAAGACAATAACCATCACAGGTGCTTGTTGGTTTCGAAACCAAATCAAGTCAGTTTCGAAACCACATGTTGGTTTCGAAACCGACTGGCTTGATTTCGAAACCAACGCCCAGATTCTTTTTTTTTAGTGCGATTTTCTGAGCTGTAAAGTAACTTTTTAACACATTATTGCTCATCTCCCTCTAAGCCTTGTTTCAGGGAGATAATTGAGCATGGGAAAACATTTCTAAGTGGGATGAGAGGCTCAATGGATTATTCTCTCATCCCCAATAATGGTGTCTACCATTAGACCTAGAACTAATAATTTAGTCTAGGATTGAGCTGGACATCTTCACTATAAATAGGGGTTGAATCTCCAGTATTCAATCAACCATTCACCCCTCACCTCAACAAGCTCTTGAGAGTTTTTCAAACTCGAAATTCTTAGTTCTCAAGCTTGTTGAACTTGGTTCAAATCCTTCCCACTTTAAACCAAAACTCTGTTTTTGTGTGCCGGTGGTATTCCGGTGGTGAAGCTTGAAAGTGTCAAGCAAGTGGTGATACTTGAAGAGTCAAGTATTGGTTCATGGTGCGGGACTTGCGGAGGTCAAGTTGGAGACGCATCATCATCTACTAAGAGGCAAATTCGTGGAGTTCGAATTTGTTGAAGAACTATACACCGTAGCTGTTGGAGCGTAGAGGGAGTCGTAATTCGTGTCCATCGAGTGGTAAATCGGTTTGTAAGTTTTCATTTCTTTTAGTGGATTATTTTCTGGACTAGGTCCCGGGGTTTTTCCCAGTTTGGGTTTCCTCGTAAACAAAATCTCTTGTGCATATCTTTATATTTATTAAGAGATTGAAATATTCGATTCTTGTTTCCGCATATTAATGAATCGAATAAGTCAATACTCTTGAGTAGAGATTTGTTTCCATCTTTATCACCAACATTATTTTTATTTGGTGATTGTGTAATCCTTAACCTTAGTCACATTGACATACGGTTATTCAAACTAATAACCGTAAGGATTTTAGACTTTCAATTGGTATCAGAGCGGGTTCACTTGTTGGGTTTAACAACCTAAGTGTGATCCCTATTTGTGTCTAAATGGATTCACAAAGAGAAGGTAGTGCTGTAAACAAACCACCATTATTCAATGGCAGCAACTATCCTTATTGGAAAGCCAGAATGAGGGATTTCCTCAAATCCCTAGACCAAAGGGTTTGGAGAACTGTAGAAATTGCTTGGTCTCCTCCTACCATGATGACTGGTACCGGAGACAACTCTAGGGAAGTTCCTAAACCGGAAGACCAATGGACCACCGATGAAACTGATGCTGCTACTAGAAATAGCAAAGCTCTCAATGCCATCTATGCTGCTGTAACAGCTGACGAAATTCGTCGTATATCTAATTGTGAAGTAGCAAAGGAGGCATGGGACATCTTAATGGTAACCCATGAAGGTACTAGGTCTGTTAGAATAGCAAAGGTTCAAATGTTAACCACCCAATTTGAAACCATTAGAATGGATGACAATGAA